>ONZH01014122.1:0-70416 GCA_900303285.1 Rhinella marina | reverse complement strand
AATCTAGGTCTAATCTCACTTTTAGTTCTTAAGCATAGACCACTGTAAAAAGTGGTGAAGAACAAGAAATTTCACAAATTTGACCAAATGTCGCAATTGCCGTGACATACGATTTTTTTAGACCACTAAACTGATGTATCTAATTTGATAAATGACCCCTACAGTATTGTTATGCTCAGGTCTCATATCAATATAATGCAATAAATGCACATTAACTATAATGATACATCTTATTTATGTGACAGAAGGAATACAATTGGACTATGTATGTCAGACAGAATGGTTATTGAATTATCATCAGACGAAAGGCAGCATTTACTAAATGTTAAAGTTTAACTTATGAGGAAAGTTGTAATTAAATATAGAATATGATTCACTGATGGATCCGTGGATGTCTGGTACAGCTGCAATGAGTGTTATTTAATATTGTACAGAACAATTCTTACCATCAAATCTGCTTATCTTTTACTGTGGAACTCTACCAAGAAAAACGACTGATATTTTTTTCCCAGCACATATGCTTTATAGGAGTCATTATGTGCTATTCTAATTTGTTCCAATAGATGGTTTGTATTGTAGACTTTAGATTGTGTCCTAAAAGTGTAAGCGATAACATTATCGATAAACTGTGCTATTTGGTTTGGATAATGCATGATGCTGGGAGTTTGCCTTGTTCTACAGAAGAGAAGGTTTTGTGATATTTCCTTTCTCATTGTTAGGTTAAAGCCCCATTGCATTTATGTTGGCTCTAGTTTCCAAAATCGAGCATACATCCAAGCCTGGCTGAATGTTACAGATATTACAACCAGACATAATTGGGAGGAAAAGTAACAATGACACATATTCTGCCAACAATATAATCTGATTGCATCTACATATTCTTTAGAAACTATCCAAACCAAAAATTAGAATTTGCTATTCCCTAACTGGCAGAACGTCTGTAAGATAATTATAATCAATGTTAACAACAAAATGCCAAGCTAGAGTTCTCTATGCCACTAAAAACCCACGCCTGTACTGAAACTGTAAAGAGCTTCAAATATCTATAGCAATGAAATCTGTCAGTTTCCAATAAAGCAGCTTTATATGCAATTCTCTAGTATATTCTTATTAGAAGAGATGAGCAAAGTTTTGGAATATTCGATTTTCGCCGAATTTTATAAAAAATTTTGTTTTGTGACTAATTACTTTGTCACAAAGCACATTTTTTTGTAAGTAGCGAGTGCAATGACAGCGAGCTGCAATACCCGTAATTGTACCCCTCAGATGCCACGTTCATACATGATCGCGTCATCTCAGAGTAAAAACAGTGTACAATTAACAGAAAATAAAAAATTAAATCATATTTACTTCCTTTATTTGCTTGCGAACGGCCGGCAGTTGCCACCTTGCTTGAAGATCTGGTGCAAAATCTCGTCAGCCGGCATGGTGATGTCAATTGTCACCACACACAGGATTTCAGCTGAGATCTTCAATCAAGATGGCGATGGCCAGCACGTCACAAGCTATTTCAGGTTAAATCGATTCGCTACCATGAAGCATAACGAAATTCGGCTTTGCGGCGAATGGGCAGAGTAATGAAGAAGAAGTAGCGCTCGCATGTGCCATCTCCTCCTCAAACAGTCGATTTGCATGGTGCTGGGTGTTGGATCCTCCACCAATAAGATACTATGACCTATCCTGAGGATAGATCATCAATATAGACCGCGTGCACAGCCACTGAAAATATGAACTCCTGGAAGTTGCCATTCCTAGGCTTTGGTTCACATCCGCTTGAAGCAATGCTGTTATTGGTAGAATATTATAAAACTATTCATAATGAGAATGTCCAGAAACTTCCAAACAAGACTGGCTTTGTCAGAGCAAACGAGAAAATCCTTACCACATGTGCTCAAATGTAAAACGTAACTAATGTAATTATGGTAGTGTAACTAATAATATGCTTTTATAATATATAATGATTAGAGATGAGCGAGCATGCTCGTCCGAGCTTGGTGCTCGTTCGAGTATTACGGTACTCGTAAGTGCTCGCTGCTCGGACGAGTATCTCGCCATGCTCGAGGAAATGGCATCTTCCGCATTGTGCATTTTTGGCGCCTATAAAATCACAAGCCAGGAGACTCTTCGGTACACCCAGCATCACGTGGGGCCCTTACATGTTGATAGCAGGGGTTGGCTGGCCTGATCAGGTGACCCTGGAATATACTAGTGACTGCCCGCGGTGCTCGGGTCAGATGCTGTCTGGATGTCGTTAGGGACAGAGCTGCTGCGTTTCAGGGAGAGTGTTAGGGCCTGCATTTAGTTCTTTGTTAGGCAGGAGTGATCTCAAAAGAACCCAACAGCCCTTGTAAGGGCTACAAGAAATTTTTTTTTGTCTCCTGGCTGGGCTGGCTGGCTGGCTGGCACTAGTAGTGCAGCTATCGCCATATATAACAATTTTTTTTGTTATTGTTTTATCTCAGTGATACAAATCCATTTCATACAGCAGTGTGGAACCATTCTGTGTGTCACAGTTCAGCTGTCCACTCACCACAAATCACAATTCGTATTTTCTGTCCAGGTGACCCATACTGTACGTCACGTAATCAAATACGGTCTTTTGCTTTCACTGATACAGCTACATTACAAAAATCTCTGTGCGACATTTGTCTGGGTTGCAGTCAAAATAGCCAACGTCAGCAGGGGCTGAGTTTGCTCTCTGATAGTTTCTGCATGTCACATTAAAAAAAAATACATAAAAAAAATATAAAAAAAATATATAAAAAAATAGTTTTTTTGTTGTTTTATCTAGTGATACAAATCCATTTCACACAGCTGTGTTTAACCATTCTGTGTGTCACAGTTCAGCTGTTCAGTCACCACAATCCGTATTTTCTGTCCAGGTGACCCATTCTGTACGTCACGTCAGTAAAAAAGGTCTTTTGCTTTCACTGATACAGCTACATTACAAAAATCTCTGTGCGACATTTGTCTGGGTTGCAGTCAAAATAGCCACCGTCAGCAGGGGCTGACGAATTACCATCCGTGGGCACGGCGCCTTCAGTCGGTATCTCTAGGTGCAGCAGCAGTGCCGTGGCTAAGCACCAGCAGGCGGTGCTCAAAACTGCTGAGCTTAGGTGACAAAGGCACACCGCTCAAGAGCTGTTACAGGGCATCACGGCGCAGACCGATCTGTGGCTGGCACCGCTGAACCTCAAGCCAGGCATGATTGTGTGTGACAACGGGCGTAACCTGGTGGCGGCTCTGCAACTCGGCAGACTGACACATGTGCCATGCCTGGCCCACATGTTCAATCTAATAGTTCAGCGGTTCCTCAAGACATACCCCAATCTGTCTGATTTGCTCACCAAGGTGCGCCGTATCTGTGCGCATTTCCGCAAGTCGACCACAGATGCTGTCACTCTCAGGGCAGCGCAGCGCCGCCTACAACTGCCCGCTCACCGACTGTTGTGCGACGTGCCCACGAGATGGAATACGACATTAAACATGTTATCCACAGTTTACCAGCAGCACAGAGCGATTGTAGACTGCCAGATGTCAACTTCCACCAGAACTGGCAGTCAGATCAGTCAGATTCCTCAAGTCTACAATGAGGAGTGGACGTGGATGTCTGATATCTGCCAGGTGTTGAGCAACTTTGAGGAGTCAACACAGATGGTCAGCGGCGATGCCGCCATTATCAGCCTCACAATCCAGCTGCTTTGCCTTTTGAAAAACTCACTGCTCAGCATCAAATCGGATGCTTTGCACTTGTCACAAGAGATGGTGGAGGAAGATACGTCGCTTGATAGCCAGAGCACCCTCCGGTCTGTTTCTCAGCGCGTATCGGAGGAGGGGGATGAGGATGAGGAGGAAGAGGAGGATAATGTCGGCGAGACAGAAGAGGGTACCAGTGCTCAGTCCTTCTTAACTCTTGAGCGTGTATGGGCTGAAGAGGAGGAGGAGGAAATGGAGAGGCAGGCCAGTGAGGAGAGGGAATTCTTGCGTGTTGGGACTCTGGCGCACATGGCAGACTTCATGTTAGGCTGCCTATCCCGTGACCCTCGTGTTAGAAGCATTTTTTCAAACACCAATTACTGGGTGTTCACTCTCCTGGACCCACGGTACAAGCAGAACCTTTCCACTCTCATCCCTGCAGAGGAAAGGAGTATGAGAGTGAATAAATATCAACAGGCCCTGGTGCACAAGCTGAAACAATCCTTCCCATCTGACGCCGCTAGCGGCAGAGGGCATGGTTCTGTGGGCCAAGTAGCGGGGGAGAGGAGGCGAGCAGGCAGCTTGTCCAGCACTGGCAGGGGAACGCTCTCCAAGGCCTTTACAGAAAGATGGTGAGGGAGTACCTAGCTGACCATACCAACGTCCGTACCGATCACTCTGCTCCATACAACTACTAGGTTTCAAAGCTGGACACGTGACCTGAACTGGCGCTGTACGCCTTGGAGGTGCTGGCCTGCAGTACCGCTAGCATGCTGTCAGAGCGGGTATTCAGTGCAGCTGGTGGCGTCATCACCGATAAGAATACACGCCTGTCAACTGACAGCGCTGAAAGGCTGACGCTTATTAAAATTAACAAAGCCTGGATTTCACCGGAATTCAAATCTCCTCCGGGGGAAAGCAGCTAAAGATTTAAATTACTTATGTATCCGATTCCTCTTCTCTACTCCTCCTACTCCTCCTCCTCATCCTTGTCGTCTTTGCCTAACGCTTACCAAAAAAAACGCCATTTTTAGAGGTCCAACTGGCACTCTTTTACCACAATTTTTCAGGAGGTCCCCCTACAGGCCCTCTCTTCAAACAATTTTTCCGGAGGTCCACCTACAGGCCTTCTCTCTAAACAATTTTTCCGGAGGGCCCCCTACAGGCCCTCTCTCCAAACAATTTTTCCGGAGGTCCACCTACAGGCCCTCTCTCCAAACAATTTTCCCGGAGGTCCGCCTACAGGCCTTCTCTCCAAACAATTTTTCCGGAGGTCCGCCTACAGGCCCTCTCTCCAAACAATTTTTCCAGAGGTCCACCTACAGGCCTCTCTCCAAACAATTTTCCGGAGGTCCACCTACAGGCCCTCTCTCCAAACAATTTTTCCGGAGGTCGCCTACAGGCCCTCTCTCCAAACAATTTTTCCGGAGGTCCACCTACAGGCCCTCTCTCCAAACAATTTTCCGGAGGTCCGCTACAGGCCCTCTCTCCAAACAATTTTTCCGGAGGTCCGCCTACAGGCCCTCTCTCCAAACAATTTTTCCGGAGGTCCACCTACAGGCCCTCTCTCCAAACAATTTTTCCGGAGGTCCGCCTACAGGCCTCTCTCCAAACAATTTTTCCGGAGGTCCGCCTACAGGCCCTCTCTCCAAACAATTTTTCCGGAGGTCCACCTACAGGCCCTCTCTCCAAACAATTTTTCCGGAGGTCCACCTACAGGCCCTCTCTCCAAACAATTTTTCCGGAGGTCCACCTACAGGCCCTCTCTCCAAACAATTTTTCTGGAGGTCCACCTACAGGCCCTCTCTCCAAACAATTTTTCCACAGTGTCAACTACAGACAGTGTAAAACAATGTTTCAGGAGCGTCAAACAGACAGTCCAAAACAATTTTTCAGGAGGCGCAAGTACCGACATTTAAAAAAAAAAAAATTTTGCTGAGGGTAGACTTTATGTACTCCGAAAAGAAAAAAATTTTTGGAGGCTCAACTAAAGCCATTTCACTGCATTCTCAGTCGGACAAAGTCATTGGTGGTGTAACCGCCATGTTGTGTCAGGCTAAATTTTTGGGTGCTTCACCAGCTATCGCATACTAACTCAGTCACTCTGTTGTCACCGCCGCCATACAGGGCCAGGAAAAATGTTTATGTGGTTCGCCTGCTCCCGCAGTGTCACTCGCTCACTCTGTTGTCACCACCATAGTGGTTTGCACTATAGCAGCCCAAGTCTGCACATTCCCCTTTTTATCTCCAAGTGATCTATACTGCACGTCACCTAATAAAATAGGTTCTTTTGCTCTCATGATACAAATCCATTTCATAAAATCCTTTCTTTCTCTTTAACTGATCTATACTGAACGTCACTTTTAAAAATACGTCTTTTTCCTCTCTTTCTCTCTCTCCAAACCATTTTTACGGATAGGTGCCATATACGGTATTAAACTGAGAAGAATACATACAACACATGCCCCACTTGATTAATCTCATAGTTGACAACTGTACCGGTTGATGCTAAATTTTTAAGTTGGGGTCCTGCGTCGTCATTCAAACTCCATCCGGCTGTTGTCACCACCACACACGCTAGCCAAGGGGGAACTCCTCTGGCTCTTCCAGCTCAACCTCCTTCCCCCCAGCCTGCCCCCCACCTACAGGCCCTCTCTCCAAACAATTTTCCCGGGTAGAGGACGTATTAGATATTAGATACTGATTTTTTTTTGGTTTTAATTGCCTCCTGCGATAGACGGGAATCGAACCCGGGTTAACTGCTTGGGAAGCAGCTATGCTCACCACTTTACCACCAACAGCCACAGCAACTGATAAGAACAGATACTAAACTTGATGTAAGCCAACATTTCGACAATCGATAACCCAAAACGGGTCTGCCGTCGAGCCCGGCGTTCGGCCACCCTGAGCATTTCACATACTCTGACCGAGTCTGACCCTGGGGCCGCTCATGTACTGCCCACTTGGAGGATTGCGGGGCCTACCTCGTTCATGGTTTCTCAGAATTACTATGCCACTTCCTCCAACCCCTCCTCCTCCACCTTCGAATTACCATCCGTGCTTCACCTCCTGCTACCTCAGTCTAACTCGATCACTCTGTTGTCACCGCCATGCTGCGTCAGGCTAAATTTTTGGGTGGCTCACCTGCTACCTCATCTAACTTGGTCACTTGTTGGTGTCACCGCCATGCTGTGTCAGGCTTATGCCTGCATCGTGTGGCTGGGGATAGGAGAGCAGTGCCAGCATGGGCATGGGTGATGGACCTTCGTTGCACCTAGTTGGGTGCTTCCCTATATATTCCCACCATGCCAGCCATGGGTTGTAAATAAACTAATAACAGGAAAAACCAAAAAAATGATAAAACTATTTCACAGGAGGGTCAACCGCAGACACTCCAAAACAATTTTACATGAGGGAGAGTCTCCTCGTCTGCCATCGTGTTCGGTCAGGCTGTCACCTCTGTCGTCCGCAGAAGCGGCCACTATGAGGAAGGCCACGGCAAGAACATCCCCTTTTCAATTGAGAGCAAGTGTAGAATTGTAGGAGGATGACACTTTTCTTCAGCAGTGGATTCACCTTCCCCTTTATCATTGCCAGACAACAGTTGGTGAAAAAGTAATTGGCAATGATGAAGAAAATGTAACGGTGCAGTGGACCGTCTGTGACACAAAACCTATATATTCCCACCATGCCAGCCATGGGTTGTACATAAACTAATAACAAAAAACAAAAAAATATTTTACAGAAGGGTCAACTACAGACACTCCTAAACAATTTTTTAGGAGGGTCAACTTCGGACACTCCAAAACAAATTTTTTGGAGGCTCGCCTACAGACATTTGACTGCTACCTCAATCTAACTTGGTCACTTGTTGGTGTCACTATGCCGTCACCATGCTGTGTCAGGCTTATGCCTGCGTCGTGGGGCCGGGGATAGCACAGCAGTGCCAGCATGAGCAGTGGTGTCACCTGCAGGTGGTGATGGACCTTCGTTGCACCTAGTTGGGTGCTTCCCTAACATGTGATGGGCATGTGCCTCGCCTTTCTTGGTCTGGGTGAGCACAATTGCCATGAGGGTAACCACCAAGCTGTTGCAGGAGAATTTGGGGTAATGGTGGGATTAGGCAGCCTCAGAGGCATCCATGCATGCTGCCCCTGCTGTTTCCTGTCCATTTCCGTGGTGTTTCCATCATTTTCTGAGGTTTCCAGGTTTTCACCCAGCCTTCCCTAGGCAGAGCCTTGGTCCCCTGCAAAAATGCTCGAGTCTCCCATTGACTTCAATGGGGTTCGTTACTCGAAACGAGCACCCGAGCATCGGGAAAAGTTTGTCTCGAATAAGGAGCACCCGAGCATTTTAGTGCTCGCTCATCTCTAATAATGATATATTATATGTTGTTAGGGCTCAGGACTCCTGCTTTCCTGAAGTCAGAATCCCTTATGCCCCTTTCACACGAGCGGGAGACTCGCATGTCTCCCGCAACGCATCTACAGGGCTGGACTCGGCACTGACAGGGATCGCATATAATGCTATGCAATCCCTGTCAGTGCCGAGTCCAGCCCTGTAGATGCATTGCGGGAGACATGCGAGTCTCCCGCTCGTGTGAAAGGGGCATTACTGTTCATTATCTTCAAACTGACAACAGCCTGGGAGCCACAATTAGTGGAACCAAATCCCATTGGAGAACACCTCTAAATATCATTCCATAGTACAACTAGCACTTGATTACAGCTATATGATTCAGAAATTACTGCTTATGAATTAATTAATTAGCCAAACAAATACAATATATCAGAAAGCCTTTGATATATACTTTTATTTCATCATTGCAGTAGTGCATTTTTGTGAAGACCACGTTAATGAGCTACATCTCAAGATGTGATACAAACTTCTAATAAAAAAGAAAGTGCTTTTGTCTTGAAATTTGCTAAATCTCTCCCAATGTGTTTGCCTCCACTTAAGATGGTCTTCTCTAGTTAATAACATTTAGACAAACTGTCTATGATATGGCAAATTATGTATATAGTGCCTGGTAATGAGCAAAGTTTTGAAAAATTCAATTCAGCAGCTTTGCCAAACTTTATTTTTTATTAGTTACTTAGTCACAAATCTCTTTTCATTGTATGGAGCAGGTGCAATGATGGGGAACATTGTGCCACAACCCCCGCCCACCCCATCATTTAACCGCTCAGATGTCGCATTCGACGCTGATAGCAGAATCTGAGACTCATATTCAGGTGCTCTGGGTGTTAATCTGGGATTTAAAAAAAAAATATTATACTCATCTCATCCACTTGCTCACAGGGAAGCCATCTGTTCCCATCATAATTTAAGAAAATCCACCAAAAAACATTCAGCAAGCATGATCACATCATTCATGTCTAAAACACCGGTCTTAGTAAATGACCCCAATAGTGTCATGTAGCATCCAGATAATGTATACTGTGTTTTGATAAATCAGTCATACACTGTGCAGACAAATAGTGTTATATATTGTCTACATAAATATACTATACAAGGCTCAGATAAATAGTGGTTCCCAAAAGAGGAGAATGGAGCTGTTGCACTGCAAAACGTTTGTATGAAGTTGAAGAAATCCCATATTTATAGAAATCCCATTAACCTCATATTAATCTACTACTTATAAGTGAATCGACAGTTTTGAAACTATGTCAGTTTAAAAGACTAAACTAAATAAAGTATTAGTTTACTGAGTGTAATGTAGAATAAAGTGGAAATACTTTCTCCATGCAATGAATTAGATGAGCTGAATGGTGGATTAAGTATGTAGATATCAATAAATTATGCTGGGCACCTGGTGTAGGTCTTCACATCATTTAAATTAAGTAAAATAATCAGACACACAAAATGCTGAAGAATGTTATACAAGTGCTGCCAATAAATTGCAACCCACTGCATAGATTCACATTTCCTTGCACACCAGAAGTATTCTATCTCCAAAGTGAATATTCTGCTGAGAAAAGTGTAATTTAATATAATGTGAATCAACAGTTCTCAGTGAGATTGTCTGAACGCTTATATTAAAATCACTGGGAGTTTTCCACAGATCACAGTAAGGCTGCCCTTTCATAGTATATTGAATTTCCCCTATTACCGTGGGACCACCATGTTCAAACAGTGGATATAGAAATGCTTTACATTCATTATAATATACACTAAAATAGTTAAATGCTATAATAGATCCAGATATATAAACATGGAAAGTTATTAAAACTAAAGTGGCAATGTAAAGAAAATTATTTATTGTATGTTTAATTATAGTGCATTCTAACAGTCATTATATTGGAGGTATAACTTAACTGTAGTGATGGAAGTTCTGGGTTCTGATGACTGAAAACATATTCTGCAGCATGTTCACTCTCATCAGCTATTTCCAGGTGTTCCTCTGATCTGCCTATTGGAACATTCTGCCTTCTATAAAGCCTAAAGATGAGTGAAGTTTTGAAAAATTTGATTTAGCCAATTTGCCAAATTCTAAACAAATTAATTTGAATGAATCGTGATAAATCAGATATACCTAGACCACTCTGCCTAATCATATTCATCCCACTTGGTGGCCCAATCTCAGTGTGAAAGCTTGGAACTTAAACTGCAGGGAGAGTCTATTGCCGTGTGCATTATGTTCTAGTGCACCCACATTCATAGTTAATCCGTTCTGTAGGTACTGTGCTGTCAGTATTAAGGGTGTAATTTATCACCGTCTACATCACTGTGCAGTGCACCAAGATTCACAGCTAATCCCTTCCCTTAAACATAAAGAAAAGCATACAACACCCTTCAGTAAAGCCAAAAACCTATGCGTGTCCCTGCAGGAGCTGTGTCCAATTGGCTCCTTAGTGGAACAAAATAAAGAAATGGAGGCAGCACCAATAAAGTAGTGTAGAAAAGAAAAGTTCTTTTAATGCATGTTGTGGCAGTCTAAACACATGCTTTTTAATCCCTGCTGTTAGCTGTAGATTTATTGTGTGTCAGTATTACAGGTCACTGTTGCCATCCGGTCTAATTTATCACTGTGGACTTGATTGTGCAGTGCCCCAAGATTCAAGTAGTGGCCCCATGACAGAGTGGGGAGGGTAATATTTAAAGTTAAGCAGCACTACTGTTCGGTCCAAATTGGACAGTCCATGAAGTGGTGGTGCCAGCAGTGTTAGGCCTTAAGCCCAGCAGGCCCCTAATAATGAAGGATTTGGGAGAAATACTGCAGCACTCGATGTCTTTGTTGGTGAATAAATTAGGCAATGCATTGAAGACATCGCGTGCTGCAGTATTTCTCCCAAATCCTTCACAATAGTAGCAGTAACAGTGACAATAGTGACCCCATGACAGAGTTGGGAGGATGGCAGCCACAGCACTGACAACAATGACAATAATGTCCATCTGCGCAAGGGACTCGGAGGGAATCCCTGCCTCCATCTTCACTGCATACTGCCACGGTCAGTCAGGGTCATCTGCATCGTCTTTGTCATCACCCTCCAGCTCCTCTTGCTCATCTCCTGTCACTTGGGCAGATAAACCACCTAGTTGTGTATAAAATTCCTGGGCATTTATGTCCTCTTCCTCTGCCAGTTGATCCTCCTCGGGGCTCAGGTGGCCATGGAATGGAGGTGCCATGTCTTCTGTCCCTTCACCAATCAGATTTGTCAGCATGCCCTCCAGGATATGAAGGAGTGGAATGACATAATTCATACCATAGTTCTGCTGACTGGCAAATAATATGGCCTCCACACGGGGCCTGAGCAGATGGCACGTGTCACGCATGAGCTGCCACTGGCTAACGTCGAAGTTAAATCGGGGAGTAGACCTGCCTGTCAGAAACATTAAAAAATTGTTGATCGCCATCATCTGTTCGTACAGGCAGTCTAACATATGGAGCATGGATTTCCAATGAGTGGCATATCTCATATCGCATGTCAGACAATGTTGGGGAAGAGAATTTTGCCTTTACAGTTCAGCTAGGGTGTGTTTTTTAACAACTCTTGAGTTCAGTGGAAGACTTGAGGAACCGGGTGATAACGAGATTTAAGACATGAACCATGCAGGGCACATAGGTCAAACAAAATATTTTTCCTGTTAACAGTACCCATGGTTCCTATCTCCAGTTAGTGAGCAGACAGCTAGTGTGCGATTTCATTATTGATGATGCTTTGCCATCACCTGACCAAGTTGCTGGTTTGCCTTGTCCAGAACTACATTTACCCAGTGGGCTGTGAATGACATATATTGTCCTTGACCATAGTTACAACTCCATATGTCAGTGTAAACGCTACCAGACACTTAGCCAATGACTGGCCCACCTTCTGCTCAACGTACATGTACAGGACTGGTACAGCTTTTTTTGAAAAGTAATGTCGGCTTCGGTCTCTCCACCTTGGGTGGGCACAAGTCGTTAGTTCTCTGAAATCTGCACAGTCAAATACATGGAAATTGAGCGACTGTAGTGCTAGATACTTGGTCAGGTGCATGTTCAGTTTCTGCACTGTTGGATGAGTGCACACATACTGTTGTCTTTTAGCAATCGCCTTGATGATCGATTGTTGTCAAAGCAAGTGACCAGGAGGAGGAGCATCAGGAACTTCCTTCTGCTGATGTTATAGAGCCCTAACTGCTTGAGAGGGGGAATGGACCAGTGGGCCATTGTTGCATCAGGATTTAATACTAAATGAGTGGTACGGTTTTGCCCCACCACTTTATGGTGACACACCATGTGTTGACACAGGGCCGTTGTGCCAACATTAGTGCCCTGGCTTCCCCTCACCTTTTCCCACATGCTATCAGTCACTTCATCTACATTATCTAAAGCTGTTTAGTTGTCACTTGTGTCACACTCACCTGTCTCCTACGCATGTAGTCCCTGACTTTTTGCAACCCGACTGTCATCATGAGTACACGCCTAGGGGAGTCTGCAGCGGACCTCTCCTCCAAGTCTATGCTGACAGTCCTCACAAAGCTCATTCTCGCTGAAAAGCAGAGCAGAGCCGGAGGCTATCATTACTTGGCTAACAGAAGGAGCAGCAAAAGCAAGGGGCATGTTCAGGACATGTGAGGGCACAGAGGCAGTTTCTAGACCATGCCAACTGACTGTGGTGTCAGAGGAATCCACCGATTCCTGGCTGTGTGTTTCTGTTATTACTTGAAATTATGTTGAAGAGCGGGGTTTTGGTAAAAATGAAATTTTGGTTAAAACATGACCACTGCATGACAGCATCAGCTCTGACCTGTTGCTGCGGCTTTTGCTAGCACCACCTCTTCTTCTGCTGCTACTTGTGCCGGCTACAGCAATATTTTTACCACTGCCCATTCCTTTGGAGGGCCCAGGCAACTGTCTGTTGGCCATAGTGTACATTAACTGTATCAGTAATGTAACGGATTAACCAAGAATGTGGTAGCAGTTCAACAAGATGCACGTGGCGATATATTACACTGCCCATTAATAATGAGGCACAGTAATTCTATGTATAAACTAACAGATTAAGGCTACTTTCACACTAGCGTTTTTGCTGGATCTGATAGGGCTCAGCAAAAACGCTTCTGTTACTTGTAATACAACCTCCATGTAATCTCCATCCATTATGAACGGATCCGGTTGTATTATCTTTAACATAGCCAAGACGGATTCATCATGAACTCCATTGAAAGTCAATGGAGGACGGATCCGTTTTCTATTGTGTCAGATTGTGTCAAAGTTAAACGGATCCGTCCCCATTAACTTGCATTGTGGTTCATGACAGATTAGTCTAGCTCCACATCCCATGATGGAAAGAAAGCTGCAGCTTGCTGCGGTTTGCTCTACGGTATGAGAATGTAACCAAACTGAACTGTATGCATTTTGGAGCATTTCGTTCTGTTCAGTTGTTTTGTCCCCATTGACCCGCCATAGGGTCTCAATACCGGAAAAAATGCTTCAGTTTTGTCCCCATTCATTGTCAATGGGGACAAAATGTGCATAGAAACGCTAGGTTGAAAGTAGCCTAATGGGGATTGTGGTAGCAGTTCATCAAGATGCTCATGGCTATTACACTCAATCTGCAGTGTCAGTGCAGTCTCCCTATGCTCTCTCTAGAGCCTCTAGAAACTCTACCTACAATCTCCCTACACTGTCACTGCGCTGTCCCTGCACTTTCCCTATCCAATATTCTCCTACTAATAGCTTTCGAAAACACTGTCCCTAGCGCATAAGCGCTTGTTACGTCTTTCCCTAAGCTCAGCTGAAATGGCGGAGACCATGGGTGATGAGGTGTTTATAGTGTGGTGACATGACAGGGGATGTCTATCTGCTGATTGCCCGGCTGCACTGCATTATGGGTCATATCACATTCCCGGGCTTCTTACTTTTACTTTGTAACATGTGCAGTAGCCATTTTAGAAAAAAAATATTTGATACCACGAGCACAGGGAAACTTGGATTTATGGCAAATCTAATTTTTCCTAAACTTCGGATCAAATTCCAATTTGGATGCTTTGATTCGTTCAACAATAACAAGGCCTTTAACCTATTATGGTCATGACAACTTGAAAAATCATTAAAGGGGTTTTCCGAGTTATATATATTGATGACCTATCCTCAGGATAGGTCATCATTATCAGATCGGCGGGGGTCCGACACCTGGAACCCCCACGATCATCTGTTTGAAGAGGAGGCGCGCGCCGTATCAGCGCTGCCTCCTCTTCACTGTTTACATGCTGGCCGTAACGGGGGGTAGTGGTGAGTAGGTGTAATTACACCTAAGCACCCCATTCATTTCTATGGGAAGAATCGCTTCCATAGACTTGTATGGAAGCGATTCTTCCCATAGAAATGAATGGGGCAGTTAGGTGTAATTATACCTACTCACCACTACCCCCGTTACGGCCAGCATGTAAACAGTGAAGAGGAGGCAGCGCTGATATGGCGCGCGCCTCCTCTTCAAACAGCTGATCGGCGGGGGTTCTGGGTGTCGGACCCCAGCCGATTTGATATTGATGACCTATCCTGAGGATAGATCATCAATATATATAACTCGGAAAACCCCTTTAAAGAACATTTGTCAGTATGATCAACCTTAGTAAACCATGGATACTGCATGCCAGGGTTGATCATGCTGAGTTCAACAACCTCTCTATTGCAGTAATCTGATGTGTAGCTTTTGAGAAATACTTTTATTCTTACACAATTGATGTGAGTGAGAGATGGACCTAACTTCTTGGAGAACAGCTTCTCTGAAAAAAATGTTATAAAAATAGATATAATAGACATCGCCGCATATGAAATGAGCGACTCTATGAAAATATCACATGACCTACCCCCTCAGGTAAACACCATAAAAAATAAATAAATTAATTAAAACTGTGCCAATACCGCCATTTTTTGTCACCCTGTCCCAAAAAAGGGTAATATTGAATGATCAAAAAACCTTTTGTACCCAAAAATTGTACCAATAAAAACGTTAACTCTTTCTGCAAAACGAGCCCCTACACAAGACAATCGGCAGAAAACAAAAAAAAAATATGGCTTTCAGACAATGGAGACAGAAAACTGAAATAAAATAAAAATTTACATATTAAGTATCGCTGCTTCTGTAATGACCAACTCTGTAAAAATATCATGATCCACCCCCTCATGTGAATGCTGTAAAAATATAAAATAAAAACTGCAAGACACAGTCTTATAAATCTGGACACAACATAAGGGGTGCATGGGTGCAGAGTGCTTGCACAGGTATTCTAACGCAAAGTGTCTTTGTCGCTAAGTGTCATGCAATTAAACATGGCATTGATCTAACCACAATCTCTTATCCCTTCATATAGGTATAATATCTCTGCTTACTGCATTTATCATCTCCTGCACAACCTTCAAACATGCTTATGGTATAATAACTCTGCTTGCTGCATATATCATCTCCTGCATAAGCTTCAAACACTTACTGATGAATTATATATGAATGTCTATGTCCCTCAGTGTAGATTTTGTCTGTTTTTAAAATGTGTGATCCTTAGTGTGTAGCTGGAGCCAGGCATGGTGCTATATTTGTTTTTCTTTGATTAGTTTCTCCTCTTCTGGTGTGGTGGTAAGCTTGTTAATTAGTCTAAACCAGCTGACTACCAGTAGTTCTCTTCATACACCATTCTATAAATCTGGACATAATAGAAGGTGTGCACGAGAGCAGGGTGTTTACACAGGTCTTCTAATGCAAAGTGTTTCCATCGTTAAGTGACATGCAGTTAAACATGGCATTTGCTTAGTTGGAAACATACAAAGAACAAAAAAATTAACTTGGACAACCCCATTAATGTTATTTACTTTTAAAAATTAATTAAGCCCTTTTAAAATTGCCCACTGTTCCTTCTGTAACCACATCCTTAGGTAGACTATTCCACGATTCACTGTTCTTACAGTAAAGAAGCTTTGACGCTTCTGGAGACTGAACCTTTTCTTCTCCATGGAACAGTTTTTCCCCATATTTTTTGTATGGCCCATGTATATATTTGTATAGATTAATCATGTCCCCTCTTAGACATCTCTTCTCAAGTCTAAATAAATTCCCTCATAATTAAGACCCTCCTTGCCTCTTATCAGTTTGGTTGCTCTCCTTTGTACTTTTTGCAGCTCCAGGGCATCCTCTCTATAAATTGGTCCCCAAACTGCATAATCCAGATGAGCCTGCATCAAAGCTTTGTAAAGTAACATATGTCTCAAAACATTCCTGAACAATTTTTACAGACTCTATGGAATAGAGTTTTTTACTATCTATATGGAATACTGTTGCCACGAAAAGATATACTTGGTCTGTACAATGTTTAGGTGGGTGATATGTGTCACAGTAACGTCCAGTGAATGCTAGGACCCAAGATTTCTTAGAAAAATATTGCCCAGAGCATCACACTGCCTCCATTGGCTTGTCAACTTCCCGTAGTGCATCATGGGCGCCATCTCTTTGCAACATAAACGATGTACATCATGCACCATCCACAGGATGCAATAGAAAGCCTAATTTGTCTGACCTGGCCACCTTCATCCATTGATCCATGGTCCAGTTTTAATGTTGATCTGCCGGTTGTAGCCACTGACTTTTTTTTTTAAGCAGGGGCATTTCAAAAGGCTGTGGTGTCCAAATCAATCAGTTTGATTACTTCTTTCAGAACAGGCTAATATCCAGTTATATGCCCAGTACCATTTTTCTGAATATTTAGTTTTAATAATGAGGTCCTAAATAAAGCCAAGTTATCATCAATAAAGTAATCTTTTGAAGAATATAATTCAATGTGCCACATGTTAAACAGATTATATATTGTTTACTTAGCTGCCAGCCACAGTTAAAATACATAAGTCTAATTCTTTCCAAAACTATTGAGAAAATAGAGAAATAAAAGTATGCCATATGGATCATTTAAGGATATTGCTGTGGAATACTTGCATTGCTAAAGCACATTAAAAATTAACATTTCTTTAAAACCATAATCACCATCTACCAAGAGCGATCTTTATCATAAAGCAGGAATGGCAGGAGTGGTTTCTTAAATATCATCTCTATTTCGTGCTTGGAATACATTCAAATTTTACTTGAATTCCACATTTGGGGTCAGATTAGACCCAATACGATCTGTTACAGACACTGGCCTCTTTCAGATACGTCCAGTGCAGAAAACACGCTGTTGGAGCGTGATTTCCGTTATGGACACTGTTTGTTTCACAGGACTACATGCCATTATAATGATTTATAATGCTGTGTGTCTCTGCATGACCTTGCATCTATTGAATTGTACTGACATATTGCTGCCAATATAAGGCACCATTCACACAACTGTGTTTTTGGTCCGCATCTGATCCGCGTTTTTTTGCCACAAAAAATTTGGACAGCATTCTGAGGATCTAAATAAAGTTAAGAAATGTAATAAGCTAATCTGTTGAATTGAAGTCCAGAGTGTGGCATGGCACCTATTTATGCATACCGCAATCACACACTGGAACATTCAAATGTCGCATGGTATGTGCATCACACACCAAATACCACAGTTTTACCCCCATAGAGGAATATATGCCATAGTAATATGAGAATCCTCATATAGATTCAAATATTAATAGCTGCCAATATAACCAAGCAATAATATTCATGATGGCATTGTTCACATAACTATGTAACCAAGTAAAAGTGTAGTTGATAGCATATCTTGAAAACAATTTGGTAAATTTGCTATATAATAATAGATATAAAATTCATATATACATAAATCATGGGTCAAGATTGGTATAGTTTCCAGCATTCCAAATGACATTCCATCTGCAAGAGATAGAGAAAATAAAAATTCATATTCAAAAGAAAATGTTTTAAAAGTAGAACAAAATAAAAATAACATGTACAATAATATATGGCATCATTAATAGAGACACAGGGCAAGCAGAACTAAAATCTGATATTTCCCTAGCAACCTTTGGGATTCCAGCTGCTGTGAAACTACAACTCCCAGCATGAAACCATGACTTTACAATTAATGCAATTCAAACATTCAAATTCAAACTCCCCAATTTTTGAGATAAAAATATCTGTATTTTTTGTATTTTATCTCTATATGTACCTACATCAGTTTAACAAGCCTATTCCTTAAATTAGAAGGTCATGAGGGCTTGGGTTTGAATTAAAAAATGTTTGAATGTCCACTGTTGATGATAGGCCAATGTTTAAAAACAATGTCCCCTATTTTCTTACACAGAATAGGGGATAACTATGAGATCGGTGGGTTCCTACCGCTGGGAGTTCCAGGGATGACCAAGTAGAGTGCTCAGATATCTCCAGAACATCCATAGAAATTAATAGAATGGACGAGTGTCCAACCACCCAGTCATTTCAGGGTAGAAGCAAGGGATCTGCAGGGGGTATGAGCCCCCATTCTAGTGATTGATGGGGGTCCCAGCAGTAGAACCTCCACCAATCTGATAGTTGTATCCTATCCTGTGGATATGGGATAACTTTTACCTACTAGAATACCCCTTTAAAAGAGTTAATAACACTGAAATTGACCAGATCTCTTCAGAGATATTTACCTGGTCTCTGCCAATGGATACTGGCAGCATCGCTCCACTTCCACCTCTGCAGGAATCAACATCCTTTTGACGTGACCACTGTAGCCAATCACTGTGTGGCACTTGACCCAGTACTGCATTTGTGACAGGTCAGATTGGCTGCAGTGGTCCCCTGACCCCTATCAACAGTATGTTGATTCCCGAAAACATTGGATCTGTGGAGGCAGCTGTGGAGCGATGTAGTCGGAATCAAGCGGCGGAGACTAGGGAAGTATGCATCCCATCACGGGTCCAGCCATTTAGCATATTTTATTTATTTATTTTTTTGCTGCAGTTAATTTTATGAAGCGTACATTACCTTTATCAGCTTCTGAGAGGTGCAGAAGTATTAGCACAGACCAGTCAGTAACCAAGCTGTCAGTTTCAGCTAGTACAAAGCTTGTCAGCAGGGGCTGTTGAAAAACACTAGATATTCCACCAGGGGACTATAAGTGCAGGGTACACTACAGACTCCTAATTACCTTAATGTTAACCACCTGTCCTTTAAGCTGGGAAGGTTAGAAAACCCATATGTCGTGCCTTTGCAAGTTCATGAAAGGAAACCATAGCTGCATGGCACAGCATATCCGCACATAATATATCTCAAGAAGAACAGGAATGTTTGCTCAAATATTGTAGGTCGTTTGCTTTTCGCTCTCAGCAATTGGTAACTATATTTGATAGAGGTTAAATATGATCGCCATATGGTTACCATTTTAAGCTATTATACTGTTTCCTTAACATAAACATATTTTAGAAAAAAAGCCTGTGATTTTAGTTGGGTTAAGGCCTCACCTTTCAACATTTCTAAAGCATCCCTGTTTGGGAATGTAATAGGGTATAGCAAATTGGTAAAAAGGTTCTTTCTGTTTTTTTTTTTTAACTATAAATAAAATTTATACATGAACCATACACATTGCACCATAATCTACAGCTATCAATTTTCATATTTCATAAGGTGAAATATTATATTACATACAGTATAAACTCTTTGGAGGAGATGGATCAGCCCCCTGAAAAGTGGCACAAAAAGGCTCACCAAATTTCTTTAAAAAGTGGACGAATGGGGAGCTAAAGGGCCCCAACTCGTATTAGATAACTTACATGAGTTTTTTGGTGCCACTTGAAACTTATTCTAGCTGCTAGGTGGCATAAATTTCAGATTGTGGCAGCTGTCGAGATGTGCCAAATTCCTTAGCTCATTTTCATTTTTGCATTTTTGATTTTTACTCCCCACATTCACACAGCCATAACTTTTTAAATGTTATGTTTACATATGCATATGATGGCTTATTATTTGTGGGAAAGGTTCGATTTTTTAAATGAAACTATTTAATTTGCCATACGGGAAAAAATTATTTATGGGGTGAAACTGAAAGAAAAATCCCACAATTCCTTCAGGACTTTTTGGGTTTTAATATTAGAGCATTCTCTGTGCTAAAAATGACATCCTTATTCTGCGGATCAGTACAATTATGGTGATACTAAATTTGTATATTTTTTATTTTGCTTTATGAAAGCACACGAGCGTAAAGGCCTCATGCACACGAACGTATTTTGTTTCCGTGTCCGTTCCGTTTTTTTTGCGGATAGGATACTGACCCATTCATTTCAATGGTTCAGCAAAAAAATGCTGACAGCACATCGTGTGCTATCTGCATCAATATGTCCGTTCCGTAGCCCCGCAAAAAAAATAGAACATGTCCTATTCTTGTCCGTTTTGCAGACAAGGATAGGCATTGTTACAATGGATCCGCAAAAAAACGGAAACATGGATGCCATACGGAACGTCATCCGTTTTTTTTGTGGATCCGCAATTTGTGGACCGCAAAACACATACGGTCGTGTGCATGTAGCCTGAGGCATAAGAGTTTGTGCCTCCATAGCACATATTGCACTACTGCTAAGTAGAACAAACTGGTGATAAACACTAAGGGCCCGTTTACACAACCGTGCTAACGGGTCCGCACCTATTCTGCAAAATTGCGGAATAGGTGTGGACTCGTTCACCTCTATGGCCGGCTCCGTGCCGCGGCTCGCAAGAAAATATAGAACATGTCCTATACTTGTCCGCAACAGCGGACAAGTGTAGGAATTTTCAATGGGGCGCCTGGCCGTGTGTTCCGCACATTGCGGAACACACACTGGGTGGCACCCGTAGTATTGTGGGTCCGCATTATTGTGGACCCGCAATACTACGGCAGTGTGAATGGGCCCTAAGGGAAACATCTTTCATTTACTATTTAATTAATCTACCAAACGATTTAATTAGAATTTCAAACATGAAATAATGAATAGTAGTTCGATATGCAGAAAAAATGCTTTAAAGGGAACCTGTCATTTCTACCATGCTGCATAGTATAGTCAGAGACCCGCTGATTTCAGCAGGCTGTCACATCTGGACTAGTATTCAGTACTTTTACAGTACTGACAGGCTGAACCTCACAACATGCGCCAGTGCTGCAAGGGAGGTGAGTCTGATAAGACTTGTGGTCCTGCCCTCCCCCCTCAGGTTTTAGATGACTGTTCAAAAATGTATTTGCATCCAAATTGAAACTTTTGACCGATTTGTTAGGATCGGATCCAAAATGAATTTCAAGTAATTTGTACATCTCTGTTTGCCACATTTCTGCTTGATAGTCAGCCCTCATCAACGGCCTGGAAGCAAAATGCCTGGAAGATTAGGTTCCTGTGTCAGCCACAGATCACCCATATACAGTGATAGCCACAAGCCCTCACCATACAGTAAACACCACAGGCCCTTGCATATTATCCATATATACTGTAAGTCAGAGCGGCACCCATAAACAATACCAAGCCGCATAACCATGTTAATTATGGTCTGCAACATGTACAGTAGTACAAAGTACCATTGTGGAATGTATTATGGTCCATATGGTTCAGCACTGTATGACATATATTGCACCACTAAAACAGGACCTCTAGTGCAATATACAGTGCATGATGACATTTCTTTAAGCATACTCCACATATAAAAATGCTGCACATACAGTATTATGCAATGTATCACTATGGTATTTTTTATCTATATTACACAAATCCCAAGTTTGTTTCTTTAGATGAGTGCCCCATGACAACCCTTTCAGAGTAAGCTACAGTTCTCCCCCCCCATAACCTTGCAGCTACATGCAACTGCTTCTTCTGAGCTTACTGAGTAGGGCTACTACTTTTTATGAGCTGCCATTTGCTTTCGCAATTTGAAGGTGGAGAGTAGTTAGTGATTGTTGCACTTATTCAGAATGGTCCCCTGTGAGGAGAAGGGACAGATCTGGAATTCTCCCACTAAATCCAGTATACTAGTAGTTTCATATTAGATGGAGAGCCAAAGACTGCAGACCATTAATGGTCTGACTATTAATAAAAATAATCTTTATTTATATAGAACCAACATATTCTGCAGCGCTTTACAGTTCTGAGGGTTCATGTACAAAACAAAAGACATCACAAAATTACAGGTTAATATACAACTGAAACATTAGGATTCAGGGCCCTGCTCGCAAGAGGAAGTGGGGGGTGACACAAAAGGTAAAGTTGATTGTTATATGAGTGGTGAAAACTGAGCTGTGCTAGTGCTTTGGGTGTGGGGATTACTGTCAGAAGATGGTGTTCAGTTCTGTAGACTACCAGTTGGGGAAGGGGTAAATGGTGATGAGTCAGTTTAGGGAACCTGATAAGCCTGCCTGAAAAGATGTGTTTTTAAGGTAAGGAAGTTGGGAATTAACCTGATTGGCCAGGGCAGAGCATTCTAGAGAGTAGGTGCAGCTCAAGAAAAGTCTTTAAGATTGGAGAGGTTTCAATTATGGAAGATATTAATCTTAGATCGTTGGAAGAATGGAGAGCGTAAGTAAGGTGGTAAACAGAAATGAGGGAGGAGATGTATGGAGGTGCAGCACTGTGGAGAGCTTTATGGATGAAAGTAAGGAGTTTGAACTGTATTCTGTGGTGGATGGGCAACCAGTGAAGTGACTGGCACAGACTAGTAGCATCAGTGTAGTGGTTGGATAGATAGATGAGCCTGGCTGTGACATTTAGGACAGGCTGAAGGGGAGAGTTTAGTGAGGGACAGACCAATTACTAATGAGTTTCAGTAGTCAAGACAACAATGAATCAAAGCAACAACAAAAGTTCTGGCTGTTTCCACTATGAGAAACCGGATTCTGGAGATTTCTTGTGCAGACGACAAAAGCATACAAGTGATAATAAGGGGAACAAAGGAAAGATCTGAGTCAAACATTTCCCCAAGACAGTGGAGGTGCTGACCATGAATTATGATGGTACCACAGACTAAAATTGAAATGTCAAGTTTAGGTGGGTTAGTAGATGGGGAAAAGACAGGTGGGGTAATTTATCAAACTGGTGTAAAGTAGAACTGGCTTAGTTGCCCATGGCAACCAATCAGATTCCACCTTTCATTTTTAAAAGCTCCTTTCGAAAATGAAAAGTGGAATCTGATTGGTTGCAATGTGCAACTAAGCCAGTTCCATTTTATACCAGTTTGATAAATAACCCCAAAGGAGTCCAGTTTTTAAGAGGTTCAGTTTCAGATACGGAGAGGACATGATGTTTGAGACAGCAGCCAGACAACCACTGGTGTTTTGTTGTAAAGCAAGGGGTGATGTCATGGGATGAAGTGTATAGTTGGGGGGTCATCAGCATAGGGTATTGAATCAATCAATGACCAGTTAAATATTGTTGAAGATAGAAATAATAAATGATGTCATCATTGAATGCGTACATTTAATAATATCAAGACAAGTGCTGACAGCTTTCTATTGAACTGTCCAGTGATTAACCAATGTAGTTCAGTCATGGCATTACTATATGCAGGCGTCCAATTTCATGTCTGCTGTCTGGGGTCAGTCTGCCCCATACATATTATATCAGCAGCTGTTGATTGACCTATTTTGATCACATTTTTATAGCTGGCATTACCTTTGTTTTTCAAAGCACATATCTATTTGGAGTATTAAATTGCATTGTTTGTACACATTGGTCAGTTTCTGTCTTCTGCTGTTCTTCGTGAGTGACTTGGTCATGATTCCTGTCTATCCAGTATTTAAATGTGTTCCAAACTTCCATCCATCTAAGATGAAACCTTTTCTTGGTGTTAGACTTTCTGGCTTTGATTTCACTTTCCTCCAAACGATCATAATTTGAAATATTAGCAAAGCTATGTGACATGCCAAACACTAGTAAGAAGACTATGCCAATAAACAATGAAACAGATTATTACAACTGACTAAAAGTCCAAGCCAAACATATATCTCTGTCTGACAGGCGCAAGTCTCCATACACAGCTCAAACTATTAATGACACTTCCAGTATCCATGTTAAACTCAAATAACCCTCTGTAATCTACAGTATGAGTTAAAGGGGTTTTCCGAGTTATATATATATTGATGACCTATCCTCAGGATAGCTCATCTATATCAGATCGGCGGGGGTCTGACACCCGGACCCCCGACGATCAGCTGTTTGAAGAGGAGGCGCGCGCCATATCAGTGCTGCCTCCTCTTCATTGTTTACATGCTGGCCGTAATGGGGTAGTGGTGAGTAGGTGTAATTACACCTAACCACCCCATTCATTTCTATGGGAAGAATGGGGCGGTGAGGTGTAATTACACCTACTCACCACTACCCCATTACGGCCAGCATGTAAACAGTGAAGAGGCGGCACCGCTGATACGGTGCGGGCCTCCTCTTCAAACAGCTGATCAGCGGGTGTGCCAGGTGTCGGACCCCCGCCGATCTGATATTGATGACCTATCCTGAGGATAGGTCATCAATATATATAACTCGGAAAAACCCCTTTAAGTAAGGAAATCGTATTATGTGAAGTGTGAACGTGATCTGAAAATTGTGATTTATGACAGTTCTTTAAAATGTTGTAAAATATTGGCTGACGAAAAAGTTTAGCATGTGGAAAAACTCTAAATATCGCCTATTTCTGCTACCTGCTGTGACATATTAACTTATGTACTATCTTAATGCAGATCTATTACATATCTGCCTGTACGCAGGGTTTAATGGGCCCACCAGAGGATCAAAATTACAAGGCTACAAAGAGCAGTAGAGCACTGCACTGGAATAGGAATAGGAGGTAAGGTCAGAGGAATAACATGAAAGATGTGGGCCCCAATGTAAAACCTGGAGCAGATGTTCCATTTATAACACTGGTGTCTTTTTATGTGGCAGAAAGGCCATTTGGCTTCCTCAGGGTTTGGGTGTGACTGCGACTGGGGATAATCTATGTTACTAAACCTTATACAACACAGGGTTCTGCTTTGAAACATGCATGAAAAATATATAGGCATGCCAGAAACCTTATGGTAGAAGCGCATATTTTGCATTTCTTCTTCTTTGTATATTGTAAAGTAATAGAAGCCATATTTAGGCCATTAGTGAATGAGGGAATTCAATTATCTGCTGTTAGTTGTTGATATAAAATATGTAGGGTGTTTACCCTTTCACGCCGCCGCCGTAATGTACGGCGCGTGCGGGCGGTGCGGGGAACATGACGCCCGCTGGGGCGTGCGGCGGCGTTCATGCGCAAGTCTCTGCTGTTTCTAACAGGCAGAGACTTGCGCATGCTTTACTCCGTCTTCGGAGACTTCAGGGCTTCTGATGCCGTGATCACCACGCTTCGGGTGGTGTCAGACGCCCGATTGGCAATCGGGGTGTTGTACCCTATGAACTGTATCCTCGCTGGCTTGGGATTACAGTTTTCAACTGCATTTCTTATCTGGGCCACTAATGGCAGGCCGGTAGAAATGAGCAATTCATGGTTTTTAACTTGATCTAGTAAATCCATGATTGCTCATAAAGAAATAAAAAACAACAACATAGATCAGATGATATTGAGAGTTAAATAATCACAGAAAAATTAAAAAAAATTTAAAATATATAAAAATAAAAAAGAATATAAAAGTTCAAATCACCCCCCTTTCCGTATAAGTAAAAATAAATACTAAATAACAATAAATATAGACATCATGGGTATCACCGTGACCGAAAACGCCCGTACTTTTTAAAATATAAAAAAAAATTTCAATACGGCGAATTGTGTGGCGGAAAAAAGCGTCCAAATGGCGATTCGCAGTTTTTTGTCCCTTTTTTTTTCTAAAAAAAATTAAATAAAAAGTGATCAAAAAGTTCATACACACCCCAGAATGGTATCAATAAAAACTTCAGACCGCCCCGCAAAAATGAGCCCCCATACAGCTCTGTACACATAAATACCCAAAAAGTTATAGGGGTCAATATATGACAAGGAAAAAAAAAAAAAAAAAAGGGCAACTTTCTAATTATTTATCACCATCTAAACGCAGGAAAAACTATACATATTAGGTATTGCCGGATTCGTACTGACCAGTAGAATGAAAGTAATGGATCAGTTTTAATGCACATCGAATGCTGTAAATAAGAAATTAAGGGATTCTCCAGGATATAGCGTTACAAATGTTTGTCAATGTCCTTCCTCTCTGCCTGTGGTGTCTAATGAAATGTATGCAAACTCTGTAGTGGCATTCGAAGATGACCTGTCACCACTCCTGACATGCCTGTTTTAGTAACTACTTGCATACCCCAATGTAATAGCAATTCTGGAAAATCTATTCTTAGGACTTTGTGTTGTGCCATTGCTTTATCATTCCTGCTAGAAATGTATTAATATATTCCCAGCAGTCTGCAATAAAGGTTCAATTGGGTGTTACGTACCTGCTGGAGACTGCTGCACAGTCTGACACTAGCAGCATTCATTGGAAAAGTGTGACCCTCCCCTGCCCAACTGGTAACACACAGTTGGACTTTTATTGCAGAATGCTGGCAATGCATTCATAAATTTCTAGTAGCAAAATATAAAGATAAAAAGATGCCCCATGTGGAATGCAAGTAGTTACTGAAACAGACATGTCAGGAGAGGTGACAAGTCTTCTCTAAGTCTGTACAAGGGACACTTGTACATTGCACAGATAAACTGTTACCTCTGCAGATGAGGAATCCTCTGCCACAGCAAAAAAACTAGGATTTCCAATCATTGTATAATAAAGACCTTTCATACTCTACGCAAAAGAGGCAGACAATAAACTTGCACTGCTCATGAAGTCATGAAAATAATTTTAAAAACGGACAATCAGACCAAGTAACTTGCCAGTCCTGGATCTCACTGGGATATCTCTTTGTCATTAATCCATACACGTAAATCCATACATCTTCAAGATTAAAAACATACAAGGTTTATTATGCTTATAAAATAAAACAGTTTTCAACTCCCTCAAATCATGGGAATCGCCCAACTCAAGTTTTGCTCTCGCCTCTTCCGGACCTTTTGCCTTGGTGCATTCATCTGACTTTTGCAAGCACTTCTTTTTTTATTTTTTATTTTTTTATTTATCTATGAAAAAGAAGGATATTACAGTATTTAAAAAAGTTAGTTTTCTGGAGAACCGTTTCAAAACTGGAAAGCCTACACAGATGAGGTATAATGGGAAGATTTGTACCTGTTCTGTGTTTTTGACCAGCACCCGGTTTTGGCTCACAATAACTGATGGAAATAACTGATCATAAAAGTGATGTGTGAACAAGGCCTAAGTATCACCCCTGGGATTGACCCCAGACCCAGCTCCACCTATTTTCAGCCCGGGAAACTCAAAATTTCTCGGGACTGTCCCTGAAAATTAGATATATTAAAAAGTAAACAAAAGACGGTCCATCGTGTAAACCATTTTAGATATACACAGTAGAAGATTGATGATAGATAGCAACCTGGCACAATTCAGTTAAGCAATATGTGGGGGTGACTGCCTCCTGTGTGTAGAGGATTGCAGCTCCTTCCCAGAGGTTCCATGAATAAGGTATGTAAAGAAGATCCACAAGGTACACCAGGGCACTGTCCACACATCGATGAACATAAAAAGTACAACAAATTAAATAAAATTACAGACTTGTATGACGAGTTTCCGAGGTGGTCTGCCTCTTTCTTTAGAAAGACCACCTTAGAAATGTGTCATACAAGTCTGTAATTTTATTATTTTATTTATTTTAAATACACATGTTTTCTATGCATCTCATGTTCTTGATCGTAGCAAAGTTGGTTATTTTAGTGGACCGTGCTGGACTCCTTCTTCTTTACGGAGTTTTTTTTCCTTTATACTGTTATTAGTAGGTAAGGTAGAACAATCAATTTGGGCCTTATGCAAGTTTTCCATTTGTAATCAAACTCAGTAGAAATGTAACTTTTTGGACATTGAGATGTGTAAATTCATAGTGTTAGGCCTTATGTCTAATGAATCCAACAGAAAAATCCTCTGTATGAAATCTGATGCTTTTTAAGATACTCTATGGACCACAGAAGCCTGCATTCAACCAGTAATTTATTTAGTTTTGAGAAAACTTTGGGGCAGGTATATAATACTTTTTAATACGTAAACAGTGTAAAAAAATGTGCAAGATTTGTTATAGTGGCCGATGATAGATAATAAATATGACTTTTGTTGTTTTGCGGTCCGCAAATTGCGGATCTGCCAAACATGGATAATGGCCATATGCATTTTGCATTTTGTGTAATGGAATGGCCGGCTCTTAATAATGTGGACATATCCTACCGTTTGGCGGAACAGCCATACGGACATGGAATGCACATCAAGTAATTACGGGTTTTTTTGCAGACCCATTAAAGCAAAAAATAAAAGTGGAATACACTATAATTTTCATATCCCTATAAACTGTCCTAATTACAAGTAATAAATCCATGAACCTCAGAGTGCTGTACTTCAGATTCTGATGAACCATGGGAGGTCAAGGTGTTGCATTACATGGGCACAAAATAAGCCCCTGTATTTCACCTGTTTGAAAAGCATCCAAATACTGCTTTTTTAACTGTGGAACTTGAAAACAATTTCTCATGGCAACAGTTAGTGAATGAAAATACTTTTCGTATTGATGAAAATATTTTCTGTCAGAAATACGGTATATTAGGTAAAATTGTTATCTGTATTACTGTAGCATGTAAAGAGTATTGCTAGTGATCTGTACATTTTACTCTAAAGATCAGGTATGGACAGGATAGGGACAGTGTAAAAATGTAACCTAAATTGATGCTTGTGTTGTTTTTAGTGAAACTTATTTAGTGCCATGGTCCAGACCCTGGTAAACTTCTGTGGTGTCTATAGGAGGCCTAATTAGGTACAAAGGGGTGATTAGATGAGCAATTTTTTTCTGGGAAAAAACCCTCATATGAGACAATAAGCGAACAAGTATTCTCTCTGATTGGGATGGGGGGGAGTTGATAACATGCATGTTATCCTTCCCCCTGGGACCATGTACACTCAGGTAGAAGGAAGGCTCTGGTCTCTTTCTCTCCCTGTGTAGCCTGTCGAAGTGTAGAACTTCCCTAAAGGGCTCTGTCTCCTCCACGCTGACTAGCATCTCAGCCAACTGGTGGGGGTATGGCTTCTTTCTGCTGGCATACCTTGGCCTGACAATATCAGCTTTAAAACAAGACCAAGAACAATGCTCTAGAAGTGATATTTTGTCAGTTAGAAATTGGGTCAGGAATGAAAGCTGCAGGTATATGCAACCTTCACTCAGACTCAAGGGTTCCAACTAGCAATATATATTAATTGATTTATTGAATGACCTGAGATCCAGCCATCATTAGCAAGAACATACGAGATACATACTTGGCTTCTGAATTGCTACCTTGCCAGGACCTATGTCCTTAGCAGGGAAAGGGTTAAACCACCTATTAGTTAGCTTACATACTTGTGCACCAAAATTTTAATGCATTTTTGGATCATCTTAATCCATGCACCGTTCCTGCTAAGCCAAACCTCATTGTCATAAGAGTAGGATAAAGTCTCTAAAAGCGTCTGAATCAGTTATTTGGCTAAAATTATGCGGAATTCTGGCGCGTTTGGATTAGTAAATCTCCTCCATTGTGAAGTCCATACACAGAGGAGGAGAGAAAAAAGCTGCATGTTAGAAAAATTGTTTTCAATTTAAAATCTTTTCCACCCATATTTTTTCAATGTGCACCACCCAAAGCTAAACATAAAATTGGCTTATGGTACATCTCTAGATAGATAGATACCTTTATGCCAATGTATACATTGTAATCTACAATTAGAAGCCAATACAAATACTACATTGTGTAATACAAATGGCAATAAACTCCACTCCATCATTTTGAACAGTCCCAGAAGGACATTTCCAGACACCTGTGTACTGGCTTTTCATTAGCTTAGCTCTAGTTGCAGACCTTGTCTTTGAGTGTGTCTTGTGTATGTTAATCTACGGCATATCAGCTCAGTGTATTGTGATTTAAGGATAAATGCTCTAATTTTCTTAAGTACAGGTGGTCCGAGTTTTGTGTATATTTAAGACAATCCAAAATAAGTAATGGTTCCAAAATTATGGTATGGATAAAATTACTCTCCATTTGTTCAGCATTTTATTTTCCTAAAATGTTCAATAATAAAGCAACTCTAAAAGATGCATTGGTGGTTTTCATAATATTCTAGCCAGACTACATGTCAATGAAATTTCACCACAATATAAACCTGGATATCATATTTAAAGTTTGGATTCAACTTTCATGAACTTATATGTCTACATTGGAGAACTGCATATTTACTCCTACAGAGCTTAGTCTTTATCTACTGGGGCCTCACCATTAGTCACACATCATTTTATCTGGAAATTATCTCCTGAGCCCAGTAGAAAATTAAATAAGCACAAAGAAGTACAAATCATTAACACGTAATCACTGCTGGCATATAAACAGAGACTGTTGGATGATTGCAGGAGCATCTACTGAAGTGGTAGGGAATGTAAGGCTACTTTCATGCTAGCGGCAGGGGTGTCTGGCGGGCTGTTCCGGCAGGTGAACAGCCTGCTGGCTCAGTGCTGCTGCTAGTGCACCCTCCATTATAGTGAATGGGGATGGAGCATAGTTCTGGCCGCAGACGTGCACTAGCGGCAGCACGGATCCGGCAGGCTGTTCACCCACCAGAACAGCCTGTCGGACACCCCTGCCGCTAGTGTGAAAGTAATGGCTGATGCTGGATAAATTCATACTGTCTAAATGTTACTTTGCGCTACAGATGTGGTGTAATTTTGGTACACATTGTTGTACCTTAAAGGGAACCTTTCACGTTGAACATGAAGTTGGAGCTGCATGTGGCATGTTATAGATAGTTTTGAGCAAATCTACTGTAATTTAACAAAGTGGATTTTGATCCGAATTTCAGGAAAAATTAGATTCGTCACTAGAGATGAGCAAATCTATTTGCTGTCGCGTACGAATTCAATTCAGCGATGCAGACTTTTCCCTGGTAGGTACTCTATACGCTGTTGCGTACGAATTCAATTCAGCAATGCAGACTTTTCCCTGGTAGTTACTCTATACGCTGTCGCGTACGAATTCAATTCAGCGATGCAGACTTTTCCCTGGTAGTTACTCTATACGTTGTTGCGTACAAATTCAATTCAGCGATGCAGACTCCTCCCTGGTAGTTCCGCCCCTTTCTCCAGCGCGGGAGGATGACAAGACGTCTCAGGAAATTAAGTTGCGCATTCATGCGCCTCATCCCTTTTTCCCCCTTTTCAGGTTATTTGGGGAGCCCCTTGAAATAGGGTTTTTTTAAGGAACCTTTGCTGCTTTTTTTTTTACCCATTTGGATTACAATTTTACCTATGTGGATTACAAATTGCGACTGAGTTTGGGACTCTGCTCCAGTTCTATGACAAGCGTCAGAAGAAAAGAGACTTAAACGTACTACCTTACTAGGTAGGTGATATTTAAATTTTTTATATTATACCTATAATAATGTATTTGCACTTTACCATATCTATATCTCGAATATTCGCTCTGCCTCTGAGGAGTGCACGCCTTGGCCTCTCCTCGTACGTGCTGCGTATTACGTAATCGCTTAGACAATATTACGCTGAGATTCGTAAGCTATTTGTACGCTCATGCGTACGTCTTCTAAGAAGTTGTATACATTTTGTAAATGAACGTTCGTTATTAGTGAGCGAATGTTCGCTAATAGCACATAATAACGTATATTTTGTACGCAAATACAACAAATCTATTAGTCGAATATACGAATTTTAGGAAAATTTCGGCGAATAATTTTTTGAATGATTCGCTCATCTCTATTCGTCACAAATCTGAATTTCTTTCCTCTACGTGGTAACAAATCAATTTTTCCTAAAATGGCGGTTAAGAGAGGCTGTTGCAGCCATCTTGATTGAAGAAAACGTGCACACTTTAATACACACTGATGTATGACATCACCACGCTGGGCAGGCGCAGTGAGGTCATCAGCTTCTGTCCCTCTGAAGGATCTGAGGATATCAAAGCAGTAGGTGCGACTCCAATAGGCTGCAATGATAATTCATTGCAGTCTATGGGACAAGCAATCTAACAATCGATTGTTGAAGTCCCCCATGGGGACCTAAAATATGTGTGAAAAAAATAAAAATTTTTAAATAAAAGATATAAAAACATATAAAAAAAATAGAACCACCCCTTTCCCATAATAAACATAAAAATAAATAAATTAAAAAAATAAAGGTCATATGCACCACCGCATCGAAAAAAGGGCAAACTATTAAAAATTTATTTCTCTCCCATGGTGATAGCCATAATGGAAAAAAAAATCTAAATGGCCGATTCCCCATTTTATCATTGTTTCACCTCCACAAACAAAATTGAATAAAAAGTGATCAGAAAGGCACTCAGTAAAAAAAATTCTGGGGTTCAGAATATGGCAGTGCAAACAAAAAATCAGTTTTTTTTGTTTATTAATAAATATTACAGCACAAAAAATGCGTATTGTTGTAATTGTACTGACCCAGAGAATAAAGGAAATAGGTCAAATGTATAGCATAGGGAATGCTGTAAAAACAGCATGCAATGCAGCTTGTTCTGCAAAAAAATAAGCCCTTATATGGCTATGTGAACAGAAAAATAAAAAAGTTAAGGCTCTAGGGAGGCAGGGAGTAAAGAAACAAAAGGCAATAACGGAAAATTCCAGGGTCTTGAAAAAGTAAATATACGTTCCCTATGACTACCTTTGCGTAATGGTGGAACAAAATCAATTATACGAAACTCTAATTGTTTATCTATATGTTTTAACTCTGTAAAATGTTTTGATACAGGTCAGTCCAAACATCTCTGTCTAATAGTATAATGGTGATGGCTAATGCACATCTTAAAATCTAGTGATGTTTAGCCTACATACATGAGAATGAAAAGAATGACAAACGATAAATAAAATCAGAATTGCATGTCAAAAAATGTGTAACTCCATATGTTGAATCAGTTGTTGTATGTACAAAAATATCAGTCTTTCAACATTAAGAGACAACTTAGGCAAGGATAACACCCAAGCCTTTGGGGTGCAATAAAACTCTGTTTCAAGGCTTTTCAGTGAACAAAATCTGACTGTACCAATCTATCCTTGAGGCTTTTAGGCCTACAGTAAGGTCACTGTAAATGAGACGTTGTTGTTGGAATACTGTAAACATGGGCGCACCTGGCCTTTTTGCGGCAAAATGTGAAATGGTGCCCCCACCACCGCCTCAAAAAGATTAAAGATTTCCAATGCTGCAGATATGGCCTCAGATTTTAGACTTTGCAATGCAAAGGATAAAATCTATGGTCAAACTTGGGGAAAACTCCATGGCAAACACCACTGTAGAACATTCAGATTTTGCTGGAGCTTGTCCTCAACAAAAAAGCTCTGTCTGCTGCTCCAATCCTTGGTCCACAACTACGTAAGAGCTGAATGTACAGATCCTGCCAGACAAATAACCAGGAATAGCTGTGGGGTCACTAATACTCAAAGGTAGAGTCAGGGACAGGCTTACACTTGTAACAAATACACATATACAATGCATATAAAGACAAATATATACAGCATATACATACACATGTAAACAGCTGATATACACAAATCCAGTATAGAACATATACACAAATACATAGAATATATACAGAAACACAGTATACAGTACAGTGTATACACAAATATACAGCACACACACATAGGCTCTACAAACACATACACAGTATATAAACACATTCATATAGCATCTATACATACATACACAGCATCTACACACATACACCACCATTGATTATTTTTTCACTGGGGAGATTTGGATACACAGAGTGGTAGGTGATACACAGAAATTTTTAATATATGCCATCCATTTACATACGTCCTCCAAACCTTGCTAATTTATGTACAAGTACTGCATATGACTTCATATGACTGCGTATGATTTCACACCCCAAAGTGGATATAGACCCCAGACCAGACCCTAAAATGTGGTCAGATACAAAGTCCAGGGTAAATATAGACCTCAGACCCCAAAATAAGTATAATCACCACAATAAATACAGACCCCAGACTAAATTGCAGTCCAGGGTTCACAACCTATTTAATGTACTAAACTTTTTTCTGGACAACAGAACTAACAGACCCAAGTTTTTTTTACAGCCATGCACACTAACCCTTTTTAAAGTCCACGACCCCACATCACATTGTCATCATAATGCCCTTGAATCACAAAGATTCTAATTTTAAAAACACTGTCCAGTATTTAAAAAACTGGCAGCACCATGTGAAATAAACTCCTAGATAATCCCTTTTATTCAAACCCTTTCCTCAGACGCCCATGCAATGTTGATATATGGTAAACAAGAGCAAATACTAAGGATTAGACAAAGTATACAAGACAAGAGAAGTGGTACTGTGCAGTGTCCATATATACAGAATAAGAGCAGATACGTTGAATTACAACCAGTATACAGCACAAGAGAAGTGGTACTGTGCAGTGTCCATATATACAGAATAAGAGCAGATACTGAGAATTACAGCCAGTATACAGAACAAGAGAAGTGGTACTGTGCAGTGTTCATATATACAGAATAAGAGCAGATACTGAGAATTACACCCAGTATACAGGACAGGAGAAGTGGTACTGTGCAGTGTCCATATATACAGAATAAGAGCAGATACTGAGAATTACACCCAGTATACAGAACAAGAGAAGTGGTACTGTGCAGTGTCCATATATACAGAATAAGAGCAGATACTGAGAATTACACCCAGTATACAGGACAAGAGAAGTGGTACTGTGCAGTGTCCATATACACAGACTAAGCGCAGATATGGAGATACTGATACAGATGAAACGCTTGCACTCACATCCAGATATTTCAGACATTGATGCTCAGCAAGTTTCCTATATACAGACTTACTTATAGGCTGCAGGTTCTTGTTCTTTTCCTCTGGAGTCTTTTGGAGGCTCAAGGAACGGTGAGATGAGTGGTCATGTGACATGCTTACATCATCAAAGGTGCTTTGCCCTAGCATTAGATGATCTCGAAGGCCCTTTACATTCTTGTACATACATCTATACATCTTATGGTTTTGCCACAGTTTTTGGTGTAAAAACTATAGTAAAACTTCGATGTAGAATGATCCCCAAAGACAAAGGGCTGTGCAGGAGCGCAGGGCGAAGGCTAAATTGCCTCCCCCTGCTGCCCTAGCACAGTGCCACCGGAGGCCACTGCCTCAATTTTCCTCATTAAGGATGTGCCCCTGTTTGTGAACATGCATAGATCACTCTGATGGCGGGCAGAAAGCCTTAGTTAGCCCATGTAAAGTATGTACAATAAGTCATTTTCTGAAACAGTTTTCTTTTAAGCCTTGTCTGATTTTTCTGTGTTTATGACTCTTCCACGACCCTACTCAGTGTAACATGATGCTCCCTTCCTACTTTTTAGTCCCAGAATTCTTTCCCTGGAATGCATTGCATCTCCACATGACAGTTATTGTGCTAATTCTTTGTGTTTCTAAACCATGCTTATCGACTGTACATTTCTCATCTTTAAATGCAGAGAGAAATGTCGTAGAGCAGATCAACAGCAAATTTACACCTTCATAGTGCAATATGTAGACCATGAACCAGTCCAAGGAGCATTATAGACCCCCAGAAAGCTAGTAATAAAAATAACTTGGTGTTTACACAATACAGATGTAGAGTCTTGAACGGATATGAGTGAATTAATTAAATTATTGTGTCTCAAAACAAAGAAACATGCATAGCAACTTTCTATACCAAAAAAAAGAAATGTGGGCACATGCCAGAAAAGAATAAGGAAAATGTGTCTGAAAATTATGCAGCCTAGCAACCAAACCTTCTATGAAGCTTGCATCAAAACATGAGGCCTGTGTCTAAACAGGCCTCATGTTTTGATGCAAAACATAATATATATACAGTATGATATATATACTGTGTGCACAATTATTAGACAAGTGAATACTTTGACAATATAATTTTTATGCAAATTTTCCAACTCCTAAAGTATAAACTTGAATGCTTATTGGATTGAAGCATATCAGGTGATGTGTATTTGTGTAATGAGGGAGGGTGTAGTCTAAGGAGGCCAAGACTCTATATCAAGGTATGAATAATTACTAGTCACTTTTTTTCCCCTCAGGCAAATCGGGCCAAAAAAGAAATTTAACTGAAAAGTCAAACATTCTTTCAGAGGGATGCAGCACTCCTTATGTTGCTAAGATATTGAGGCGTGATCACAGAACCATCAAACGTTTTGTTGCAAATAGTCAACAGGGTCACAAGAAACGTGTTGAGAAAAAAAGATGCTAATTAACTGCCAAAGATTTGAGAAGAATCAAAGTGAAGCAACCAAGAACTCATTATCCTCCAATGCTGTCATATTCTAGAACTACAACCTTTTTGGAGAGCCCAGAGGTACAAGGTGTTCAGTGCTCATAGACATGGCCATGGTAAGGAAGCCTGAAATCCGACCATCACTGAAAAAGACACATAAGTTGAAACATCAAGACTTGGCCAAGAAATATCTAAAGACAGATTTTTCAAAGGTTTTATGGACTGATGAGTTGAGAGTAGGGCTGGGCGATTAATTGAATTAATTCGATTAATTCGCCCATTGCAAGCCGCACGATTTTATTTTTTAGGAAAATCGTGAATTCAATTTTCCTAAAATGGCGCCCGACATATAAAATAAAAAAACATCTCTCACCTGTCCTGCGCCGCGGCTCCGCTCCGGTGTCTGGCGCTCCTCTTCTTTTCCGGGGCTGCGCTGCACTGTCCTGACCGCATACAGCGCCAGGACGTAGTGCGCGTACTCTGACCTGACGTTGCACGCAGCTGCTCTGAGGTCTGGAGGGGGCACTTTGGGCTGCTCTGAGGTCTGGAGGGGGCACTTTGGGCTGCTCTGAGGTCTGGAGGGGGCACTTTGGGCTGCTCTGAGGTCTGGAGGGGGCACTTTGGGCTGCTCTGAGGTCTGGAGGGGGCACTCTGGGCTGCTCTGAGGTCTGGAGGGGGCACTTTGGGCTGCTCTGAGGTCTGAAGGGGGCACTTTGGGCTGCTCTGAGGTCTGAAGGGGGCACTTTGGGCTGCTCTGAGGTCTGAAGGGGGCACTTTGGGCTAATATGAGGTCTGAAGGGGGCACTTTGGGCTAATCTGAGGTCTGATGGGGCACAGTGGGCTAATCTGAGGTCTGATGGGGGCACAGTGGGCTGATCTGGGGTCTGATGGGGCACAGTGGGCTGATCTGAGGTCTGATGGGGGCACACTGGGCTGATGTGGGGTCTGATGGGGCACAATGGGCTGATGTGGGGCCTGATGGGGCACAATACGCTGATCTGAGGTCTGATGGGGGCACAATGGGCTGATCAGAGGTCTGATGGGGGCACACTGGGCTCATGTGGGGTCTGATGGGGCACAATGGGCTGATGTGGGGTCTGATGGGGCACAATGGGCTGATGTGGGGTCTGATGGGGCACAATGGGCTTATGTGGGGTCTGATGGGGCACAATGGGCTGATCTGAGGTCTGATGGGGCACAATGGGCTGATGTGGGGTCTGATGGGGCACAATGGGCTGATGTGGGGTCTGATGGGGCACAATGAGCTGATGTGGGGTCTGATGGGGCACAATGGGCTGATGTGGGGTCTGATGGGGCATAATGGGCTGATGTGGGGTCTGATGAGGGCACAGTGGGCTGATGTGAGGTCTGGTGTGGCCACAGTAGGCTTTTTTTATTTATTTTTTTATATTTTTACTAACTTAAGAAAATCGAGATTTAAATTGTGAATCGTCCAAAATTTTTTTTTGGCCATATTGCCCAGCTCTAGTTGAGAGTGAATCTTGATGGACCAGATGGATGGACCCATGGCTAGATCAATAATGGGCACAGAGCTCCACTTTGACTCAGATGCCAGCAAGGTAGAGTTGGGGTACTGTTATGGGCTTGTCTTATTAAAGATGAGCTAGTTGGACCTTTTCATGTTGAAGATGGACTCAAAATCAACTCCCAAACCTACAGTACTACAGCTTTTTAGAAAACACTTTCTTCATGCAGTGAGTGGTACAGGAAGACGTCTGCATCTTTCAAGAAAACCATGATTTTTATGCAGGACCATGCTCCATCGCATGCATCAAAGTAATCCATTGCTTCATTGGTCACTGATTTTTTTTGGAATATCAGAAATGTTTATTTTGAGTTGTTTGTTTATTATTCTCACTTTAACCCCTTCAGGACACAGCCATTTTCACCTTCCTTACAGAGCCTTTTAGCATTTTATGGTAAATAAAATTGGTAATAACTTTGAAACGCCTTCACTTATCCAAGGGATTCTGAGAATTTTTTCTCGTGACACAATGTACTGCATGTTAAAGGTAAATTTGAGTCAATATTTTTTACCTTTATTTATAAAAAAAAGTCATAAATGTAACAAAAATTTGGAAAAATTCTGTATTTTCTAAATTTGAATTTCTCTGCTTTTAAGACAGATAGTGATTAGAGATGAGCGATCCTGCTCGTAATGAGCGGTTTAATGCTCGGATCCCCTGCACTCCCCTGCCCGCAGCCATCCGGATCTGTCCTCACCCGACTGTAAGTCAATGGGGACAGATCCGTTTGGTGTCACACCCCTTTTATCTGTGATTTTGTTTGTACATTTACACCTGGAGGTGTGGCAACTCCAGGTTTGAATGTGCCTTGATTTTGATCTATGGGTAATATTCAGGTGCACCTGTGCGGCCTGAGTCACATGAGTCATTGGTAGGTTGGACTCACAGCCTCCTCCCTCCTCCCATTGTATGTGTGATTTCACGCTGGAGGTAACTGGGAGCTGGTCGCTGGGTGTCGGACTTTATGCCCCTATCTGAAAACGCCCAACAGCATGTAGGGTTAGCATTAGATCCCGTGCCACTTTGAGATACCTTGACGGGGTGCTCGGGCTCCCGTACGTTCTTGATATAAGAATATATTAATTTTAATCATTTTAATATCAGTGTGAGGGTTTAGCCATATATTGTCAATTGCATTTACCGTTGTAGTGCACCATTTTCTGTGAATTGACCTAAGAGTAACATCCTCCATAATTCGTACCTCTCACTCCCGTCCTCAAGACTTTTCTTGAGCTGCACCTACTCTCTGGAATACTCTGCCCCGGAATATCAGGTCAAATCACAACTTCTCCACCTTCAAACGTGCCTTATAAACACATCTTTTCAGGCAGGCTTATGCTACCTAAAATGACTATTCGTCAAGTAAACCTCTCCCCCACCCACTCATCTGGCCTGAACTCGATCCTCTTGTCCCAAACCTGAAGCAGATCGGTCGGCATCACTTCTTTCATTTCAATAATGGCTTGAATACTACTTATCACAATCAACTACCTTATGTGTCACCCCCAGATTGTAAGCTGTTGCGAGCAGGGCCCTGACTACTAGTGTTTCAGTTGTATATTAGTCAGATTCTTTTGTTTTATACATGAACCCCATGAATTTGTAAAGCGCTGTGGAATATGGTGGCGCTATATAAATAAATATTATTATATTATTTTATTATTATTATACCCTCACAGTGTTAATAAGCTTCTTCACCTTTTGTAGTGATGATGCCTCTTGTTCTGGCTTAACAACTAGACAATTATAGTGAGGCTCAAGAGGCAATATGGCTATGGTTGTCTTTACTGATCAGTATTTCACCTAACACGTTGTCAGGCAGTGTTCAACTTAGCTGGCAGATGTATGAAAAATACATGTGAGGTTTAGTTCCAGGCTATCCTTTTAATTAAGTACAAAAGAGCAGGTGAAAAGATGATTTTTTTTCTACCAGAGCTCAACAGGACATGCCTGAATAGAACAACAGTAACATGAACTATACAATATACAGTAACAGGAAGAAGGAAGGCAGGTGCACTGAAGCTCCACCTTCTGTCTCCCAGAGCCTCCTATCGTGGCTTGATTGACAGGGCCAGGCTTCCTCTGCATCATTACTCCTGGCCCTGCACCTGCGTAAGTTCAAGGTTCAGAGCATGTGCAGAGCAGTACAGTCAATTGAGACCCTAACAAAAACTTCTGCACGTGATGAACTCTGAATTTAAAGAGTTTTCCTCTAATTATTACATTTTATCTAATGCCTGCAGACTGGAACAGAACAGTTATGCTTACCTGCTCCTTGCTACTCCAGTCCTCTATTCGGCCTCTGCTGTCTCCATCTTCCGGTCCCCACATTGTTTATATCTGGTGGTGCATGGGAACTATCACATGCTATGCTGCAGCCAATAACTGGCTTCAGTAGTGTTGTGGCTATAAAGAGTGTGTCACCACTAAAGCCAGTTATTGACTGCAAAGTACCATGCTCATACACTGCTGGATGTAAAGACTGTTGGAACCAGAAGATGAAGACAGCGGAGACAGAGAGGAGGACCGGAGCAGCAGGGAGCAGGTAAGTATGAATCTTCTATTTCAAAAGGCAGTCTGTGGGCATTAGATAAAATGTCAATGAGTTATTCGATAAAATATATCTGTATAGCGCCACCTGCTGTTTGTTCTTTTCTTTATTTCACTGTCCACCTTGCTGATATTATTGTACATGCTCAGTTCCATCCTTCTACTGCAAACAGCTGGATCTTTTGTTAGAAGCTGTCACAGTTACAGGCAGAGAAGGGCGTGTTCAGATGAATCTGATAAAATGGTGGAGAGCGCAAAAATAGGGCAGTACAGTTTTTCAACTAGGTACGTATAGACATAGGTGCTCACCTGTTCAGGTTGCACAAAGATAGGTGCAACTCTAATCAAGACGTATCAACTTTAGAAGAGATTCACCGGGATGGGACGTGCTGCCACAGGAAAAACTGTCCGTTGGAGTAGTAGCCACGTACTCCAGGGTATTCAAATGAAGAAGAGGATGAGAGACTTGTGAACAAGCCTCTCTTTGTTTCCTTTTTGTGGGCGCAAAAACATCCAGATCCTCCGGTTTTAAAGATATTGGACAAATTTATTAACACTAAACATACATGGTAGAAAATAAAAAAGATTAAATATAAAGGACAACGCGTTTCGGAGATCTCAGGTCTCCTTCTTCAGGTCAATGAGTATACATTGCTAATAGACAAATGTATATGGTATGCGTCCCTATTATGTGAACAACTATGTAACAACTGCCTAACATTATTGCAGCCACTTCCGCATATGCCGGGTCACATGACACAAGGATGTCATGTGATCCGGAGCCTCTGTCTCTTTTTTCAAAACCTGTATGGGACATTTTTAAGTATTTTAATAATATATATGAAGACATATTGCTTTTTAATATATAGATATCATCAGCTATGTTGTAATTATGTTTTATTGAAGTGCTAACAGTGGGGTGATAAGGGGGTTCCCCACCCCCCACTCCTTCTCCTCCCACTACTCCCTGGCGGTTTCATCTGCCAATTCTATAAATAGCTACATAGCGTGTTATTGTGTATACTCATTGAACAACTATGTAACAACTGGTTAGAACGCTAAACAAAAATAACAAAACTTTTATTGGGTATCAATTAAAAGGTCTAGGTCATAACATATATAGACATAGATACAAGACTGCTTGATGTAAGCTATCCTAGCCAGGATAGTGGAGACTATATGGATATTCGCCTCCACTAATTAATCCCCTATAGTAAGTTGTGCGGGTGTATCCCAGCTAATGATAGCAACTAGTCTTGCGGTATCGAGTCACAGTGATTATATCTGTTACCTCTATACCACACTAATAAGGTTAAATCTCCCCTTTATAATCGTAGGAGAACAACAATGTCTAACCGGTAAGATAGCCAGCAAGACTAATGGAGTGCTATATTATATTAGTGCAAGTAGGGCATATGTTCTCTGCCTCAATTTGTCATGAGTGCTTCAAATCAAGCATCACGCCTCTCTCCATGTATAACTGGTAAGGTAGCCAGTAAACCTAATGGAGTGCGCTATTACATCAATATATAAAAGGCACTTGTTATTATCCCCATTGCACAGGTGCTACTATCAAGCACCTCACTCCTCAATAGTATACACTACTACCCCTGCTCATAATTGTCCCTGTTCAACGCGTTTCCATACAGCACTAATGCTGCATTTCATCAGGAACTGGACATATCTTGATTAGGAGAGAACAGATAGAGATACACGCCACATCTCAGCGTGACAGCGTGGTAGTAAATCGGCGCTGTGATGGCCGTGAATGGCCACTCACACGCCGAAGCTATAAGACCTAGGCTCCGCCCCCAGCAGGCGTGGTCACGGCTGACAGCCAATAGAAACGGAGGTGTGTCAATGTGTTGCACCGTCTCCTGACATCAGCTTATCCATCTGTAATTGCGATGCTGGGGATTCACACTTCTTGGGGGAATCTCAGGCGGTTTATCATATTAAATGAAGTATATCCAAATATGTCAACATGCAGATACATAAATGGCAGATCCGTCAGAAAGGTATCCATTTAAACATATCCAAGTAAGAAGAATATAGAGGAAAATGTTCATGGGCCAATTTGAATCAATGTATCTAATACAGATGTTAAAAAGATACATTCCACAATTGGCTATAGTGACAGAATATTAAACATGCATGAATAAAACCTCATGATATATGAAGCGCTACTTCATATATGTTATGTCATCAAATGAAACAAGCAAACGAAATGGTCTCATTTAGTCCCTGGGGTCTGACCGTTTTCATTCTGTATATCCATTGCGCTTCCTTTCTCAAAAGCGAGAGGTCAATATTCTCTCCCCGTGTGGGACGTTTGACATGTTCCATGGCTTGGAAAGTGATAGCGTCTTCTTTTCCATCATGACGCTCACATACATGTCTCGCTATGGGTGTGTCCACTTCATTTCTGATGTCTGAAAGGTGTTCCCCTATACGCCTCCGAAATTCACGTATCGTCTTGCCGACATATTGAATCCCGCACAGACATGTTACTAGGTATACCACCCCCATAGTTTTACAGTTGATGAAGGATCTTATCCCATATGTGACTCCTGTAGTTGTACTTTTAAAGTACTTACCCCTTGCAATGTATTTACAAAAGGAGCAGTTGCCACAGGGAAAGGTACCCATCAAACTGCTACTTAGCCATGATTTTTCCGGCTTTGGTGCCTCATATAGGCTATGCACAAGGTGGTCCCTCAAATTGCGGTTGCGTCGATACGTGATTGATGGATAATCAGTGAGAAGGGGTCCTATATCTACATCCGTTTTTAGGATGTTCCAAGATCCAGAAATGATCTCCCTGATCTCTTTATGAGATCTATCAAAGTTGCCAATGATCCTGTAATTATTGTCACTAGATGGCCTTTCCCTAGGACTTAGCAGTTGCTCACGATTGCAGCTAATAGCATGCTGATATGCAGCTCTGATGGCCCCTTGCGGATAACCACGATTTTGAAAGCGATCTCTCAGATCTTTAGCTACCATTTTAAAATCACCCAACTCGGAACAATTTCTGCGAGCCCGCAGATATTGTCCTTTCGGGATACCTTTATTAAGGGCAGTGGGATGACCACTGTCCCATCTAAGGATATTGTTAGTAGCAGTGGGCTTTCTATATAGGGTGGTCGTTAATTTTCCGTCACCATCCTTACAGATCGAGAGATCTAGAAATGTGATCTGCCTGGCATTTATTTCATATGTGAAATAAAGCCCCACCTCATTTTTATTCAACTCTGACACAAAGCGATGAAAATCTACCTCATTGCCCCCCCACAGGATGAACACGTCGTCGATATATCTCAGCCAGAGGACTACCGACGACGTGAACTCCTCATGAATTTCAGAGAAGACAATTTGATCCTCCCACCAGCCCAGGAACATATTGGCATAGGTCGGGGCACATGGGCTACCCATGGCCACGCCCCTGAGCTGGTGGAAGATCTGTCCAGAAAAGCAGAACACATTATGCGTCAAAATAAAAGTGATAAGCTCCATCACAAAACTATTGTGGCGCTGATATTGTCCGCCCCTTTGTTGGAGGAATATTTTGTGTGGCATGGCAACCTGCCTCGTGGGGGATGGAACTGTATAAAGCTTCCACGTCCAGGCTTGCCAACCACACATTGTCCTCACAATGAATGCCATCCAAACGTTTGAGCACATCCATCGTGTCTCTAACATAGGAAGGGAGTCCCTCCACAAAAGGCCACAAGATGGTATCAACATATGTGCTAATGCCAGATGTGAGGCTCCCTATCCCTGACACGATTGGTCGACCCTTAAGGGGTGATACCCCTTTATGGAGTTTCGGCAGACTATAAAAAGTCGCCAAAGTTGGATGTTCTGGATATAAAAACTCCAATTCACCTTTGCTGATCAGATGCCCAGCAGTAGCCTTCTGTAGTATAACATTCAGCTCCAATCTGAAGCCAGCCGTTGGGTCCACCGACAGCTTTTTGTATGTGTGTGAGTCAGACAAAATCCTCAGACACATCTCCTCATACTGTCGGTGTCCCAACACAACAATATTGCTCCCTTTATCAGAGGGCTTTATTATTATTCTCTTATCAAGCTCTAGCTGTTTAAGGGCAATGTGTTCCTCCCTGGACATATTGTCAGCAACAGATGCACCCTTCTTCATTCTAGTGTCTAGGGTCTGCAACTGCTCTGTGACTATACTCACAAAGGTGTCAATAGGTGAATTGTCACCAATGAATTTACTTAAAAAAGGGTTATCGTTTGTACCCCTACGCACTCTTGATGTTTTTTCTTGGATTAAAGATTTAACTCCTTCGCGCCCAGCGCCGTACATGTACGGCGCTGGGGCGATGCGGACACATGGCGCCCGCTCGCGGGTGCGGCGGGCGTCATGGCCGGCAAGTCTCTGCTGTTTCTAACAGCAGAGACTTGCAGCTACTTACCGCCATCGGCGGCGTCTTCCTGGTTGATTAGATGCCGTGATCACACGTGATCACGGCATCTAGTTGCGTTTCAACCCGGAAGCATTCGCTTCCGGGTGGTGTACAGACACCCCGTGTGGCCAATCGGGGTGTCTGTACACCATATGAAAACTGTAATCCTCGCTGGTGAGGATTACAGTTTTCAAAGTGCAATTCTTATTCTGGCCACTAGATGGCAGGCCAGGATAAGAAATGAGCAACTCATGGATTTCTGAGTCTATATATACCTTTCTGACGGATCTGCCATTTATGTATCTGCATGTTGACATATTTGGATATACTTCATTTAATATGATAAACCGCCTGAGATTCCCCCAAGAAGTGTGAATCCCCAGCATCGCAATTACAGATGGATAAGCTGATGTCAGGAGACGGTGCAACACATTGACACACCTCCGTTTCTATTGGCTGTCAGCCGTGACCGCGCCTGCTGGGGGCGGAGCCTAGGTCTTATAGCTTCGGCGTGTGAGTGGCCATTCACGGCCATCACAGCGCCGATTTACTACCACGCTGTCACGCTGAGATGTGGCGTGTATCTCTATCTGTTCTCTCCTAATCAAGATATGTCCAGTTCCTGATGAAATGCAGCATTAGTGCTGTATGGAAACGCGTTGAACAGGGACAATTATGAGCAGGGGTAGTAGTGTATACTATTGAGGAGTGAGGTGCTTGATAGTAGCACCTGTGCAATGGGGATAATAACAAGTGCCTTTTATATATTGATGTAATAGCGCACTCCATTAGGTTTACTGGCTACCTTACCAGTTATACATGGAGAGAGGCGTGATGCTTGATTTGAAGCACTCATGACAAATTGAGGCAGAGAACATATGCCCTACTTGCACTAATATAATATAGCACTCCATTAGTCTTGCTGGCTATCTTACCGGTTAGACATTGTTGTTCTCCTACGATTATAAAGGGGAGATTTAACCTTATTAGTGTGGTATAGAGGTAACAGATATAATCACTGTGACTCGATACCGCAAGACTAGTTGCTATCATTAGCTGGGATACACCCGCACAACTTACTATAGGGGATTAATTAGTGGAGGCGAATATCCATATAGTCTCCACTATCCTGGCTAGGATAGCTTACATCAAGCAGTCTTGTATCTATGTCTATATATGTTATGACCTAGACCTTTTAATTGATACCCAATAAAAGTTTTGTTATTTTTGTTTAGCGTTCTAACCAGTTGTTACATAGTTGTTCAATGAGTATACACAATAACACGCTATATAGCTATTTATAGAATTGGCAGATGAAACCGCCAGGGAGTAGTGGGAGGAGAAGGAGTGGGGGGTGGGGAACCCCCTTATCACCCCACTGTTAGCACTTCAATAAAACATAATTACAACATAGCTGATGATATCTATATATTAAAAAGCAATATGTCTTCATATATATTATTAAAATACTTAAAAATGTCCCATACAGGTTTTGAAAAAAGAGACAGAGGCTCCGGATCACATGAAATCCTTGTGTCATGTGACCCGGCATATGCGGAAGTGGCTGCAATAATTTTAGGCAGGGCGGCCGGGAGGCGCGTCCTGCGCAGTCTAGGGAACGCTTCCGGGAGGTGGAGCATGTGCTCGGACACGTGGTGTGTCTCCATGTCGCACCTCCGTAGACCGAGCCGTGTGTGAATGGGCGGTCACGTAATCGGGGGTTGCCGATCACGTGACCCGTAGTCAAGGAGACGCGTCCCTCCGATAATGTATCATCAAGGGCAGCGCGTCCCGTCGGCTACATATGCTTGAGAAAACGGAGGGGGGATGCTCACATCTTTCTTAATACAAATATATATGTTTTGTTATTTAGTCACTGAAACGTATATTAGCAAGGAAATACTTGTTAAAGAAGGGTACTGCCGGTCACGTGACTCGTAACCTAGGGGACGCGTCCCACCGTATATCATCGGGGCAGCGCGTCCCGTCGGCTACGTATAATGGAAATAGAAGATGCTCACAATTTTCTGGATATTCGGTCGCTAATAAAAACATTAAAAGGATATGCTCACAAAAATATATACATTTTGAAAAAAAAAAAAAAAAAGAAAAAAAAAAAAAGAAAATATATTAATAGTTGGGATGGTGATAATATATCACATAAAACATAAATAGCTGTATTTCATATAATAAATAATAAATAGGGTGTGTACCCTGGACAATATAGGTGAGGATATAATAATATATCTAATAGTGTTTAAAAGGATAAAGGGACTATATATATATAGTATATATAACAAAATATATAGAGAGGGCCATGATAGTAGCAGATTAGATGTACCAGACATAAATATGTTCCATGCTGCAGATCTATATATTCATTGACCATGATAAAATATATTAACATATAATTCACTATAAATTGATCTCAAAAGCCTCATTTAACCCATAGGGGTTCAGTGTATTTAGCTTGAAGATCCAATACATCTCCCGGCGTCTTATACAACTTATATTACTTTACGTTGAGGCCGACTCTCTTATTACCTTACATAACACAACCCTGCCTAGTACACACGACTGTTCTATGACCAAACAAACCTCTTTGGAACCTCCAGTTCCCCTCGATCTAGTTTCCCATACATGCAATAGATCTAGTACTATAGATAATTCTATTTGTGGATCATCCACCACGGTTTCTTTTTTAGCCCTTCTCCCATTGATCACCCAAACCCCAATGTATTCTATCCGGGAACATCCAAATCTAATCACGATAAAGGACTATTTCCACCCAATAGACCAGAGACAAAAAGACAAAGACAAAACAAAAAGAAAAACTTAATCACTAATGATGATACTACCACTAGGGGGGGGATCTTCAATTTATCTGAACATGTACTATCCACAATTGAACGGAAACTCCTTACTAAGGGCCTTTCCTTTTGCCCAACAGCCCCAGTAGACGAATTTAATCTCTTTCTAGATTTCAACAAATACATCAAAAAACTAACCGTAAAGAGACACTTCAAAATTATAGAAAATGCCCCTAAGAGTAAAAACGATAGACCTACCCCTGGGACCACTAATTTAAATGAGGAACACGGAGAAACCCCAGGTATATCATCCGGTTTAAAACCAACCTCGAATTTTTACCCCGTACACCATAAAGGGAACTTTGTAGAAACCTTCTACACATTGGTCTCTGAGGAGTTACGTCAAATCAATGCAACAAAGAAAAAGATAATCCCTGATAATCCAAAACGGGGTAAAAAGAATAAAAATAGGAGTATCGAGAAAAATATGAGTAATCTCACTCTAGCAGAAACGAAAGTACTAAAGGAATTACAAAAAAACGAAGATATAGTAATCAGGAATGCGGATAAAGGAGGAGGGGTAGTTATACAGAATCGAATAGACTACCTAAACGAAGCCTCAAGAATCCTTTCTGATCAGGAATATTACTTACCACTAACTGAAGATCCTTCCAAGGCCCACAGAGAGGAATTCGAAACGCTTATCAAGATGGGTGATACCTTCTTGAATAAAAAGGAAAAGGAATATCTCTTAGTAGATACTTACAGTCTGGCCCTATTCTATCATTTACCGAAAATACACAAAAGTTTGGTAAATCCACCTGGAAGACCCATCATTTCTGGTGTTAACGCTCTCACCAGAAACTTGTCCCACTATATAGATGTTTTTTTACAAAAACACGTTTTATCTCTAGATTCTTATTTAAAAGATTCCACAACATTGATAATTGAATTACAATCCATTAAATGGGACCCAGGTCTCTATTGGCTCACTTTAGATGTTTTGGCACTATATTCGAATATTGAACACACATTAGGAATCACATGTGTTTCAGAATATCTAGAGAAGGATGAAGGTATGCCCAAGACACAAAGAGAATTTATCATCAAGGGGATTGAATTCATTCTTACTCACAATGTGTTCACATTTAATGAAAAGATCTTCAAACAGGTTAAAGGGACCGCAATGGGGACAAAATTTGCGCCAAGTTTTGCAAATCTCTTTATGGGGTCTTTTGAGAAACAATACGTATATAATTCCCAATTTTGGAAAGAAAATATCTTGTTCTTCAAAAGATACATTGACGATCTCATTTTCATCTGGCAAGGCAATGGGAGCTCAATTAATTCCTTTATCGCCCATCTAAACGATAACACTTGGGGCCTGATCTTTACTGGAACATATGACAATAAGAAAATTGAGTTCCTTGACCTAGAAATTAATACTGAAGCTTATAATATTTATACAAAGACATTTTTTAAAAAGGTGGACAGCAACAGTTATCTCGACTTTAGGAGTGCCCACTATAAGAAATGGAAAGAAAACATTCCGTTTAGCCAATTTAAAAGATTGCGGAAAAATTGCACCAGAGAAAGGGATTTTGTAGAACAAAGCGCCATCATTAGCGCTAGATTTAAAGAAAAAGGCTATCCGTTAAATCTAATTCAGGCAGCACTCCAAAGAGTTACCTATCTCGAACAAACCGATTGCCTAGTACCAAAACCAAACAATAGCAAGAAAGATATATCTACTTTTGGCAGGTTTGAGTGGAATTTTATTACCACTTACACTCAAGATCATAAAACTATACAAGCAATACTTGAAAAATACTGGTATATATTGCAAAAAGATCCAGTACTTGGTCCTGGTCTTCTGAAAAAAACGTGCCTCACCTTCAGAAGAGCACGTACTCTTAAAAATACTCTAGCACCAAGCAAGTTAAAAACCATAAATAAGGATATTCCCAATAAAAACGGATTAGAAGCGAAAAGCCTGGGAAGCAAAAAATGTGGTATCCGGCAATGCCTTTGCTGTAGATCTATGAACATCACCAATACTTTTATTAATCCCCGTGATAATCTTATCATACCTATAAAAGACAACCTTGACTGCGGATCTTCGTTTGTGATATACGCCCTAGAATGCCCATGTCATCTGGTCTATATAGGACGAACCATTCAAACACTACGAAAACGTATTAATAAGCACAGATCAAACGTTAAAAAACGGTTCTACAAACATAGCGTATCCAGGCATGCTGCCGAAATGCACGAAGGTCTGTTTGTAGATTTTAAGGTAACTCCTCTAGAAAAAATACCAGTGGAGGAACAAAGTAATATAAGTTGTATAAGACGCCGGGAGATGTATTGGATCTTCAAGCTAAATACACTGAACCCCTATGGGTTAAATGAGGCTTTTGAGATCAATTTATAGTGAATTATATGTTAATATATTTTATCATGGTCAATGAATATATAGATCTGCAGCAGGAAACATATTTATGTCTGGTACATCTAATCTGCTACTATCATGGCCCTCTCTATATATTTCGTTATATATACATATATATATATATATATATAGTCCCTTTATCCTTTTAAACACTATTAGATATATTATTATATCCTCACCTATATTGTCCAGGGTACACACCCTATTTATTATTTATTATATGAAATACAGCTATTTATGTTTTATGTGATATATTATCACCATCCCAACTATATATATATTTCCTTTTTTTTTTTTTTTTCAAAATGTATATATTTTTGTGAGCATATCCTTTTAATGTTTTTATTAGCGACCGAACATCCAGAAAATTGTGAGCATCTTCTATTTCCATTATACGTAGCCGACGGGACGCGCTGCCCCGATGATATACGGTGGGACGCGTCCCCTAGGTTACGAGTCACGTGACCGGCAGTACCCTTCTTTAACAAGTATTTCCTTGCTAATATACTTTTCAGTGACTAAATAACAAAACATATATATTTGTATTAAGAAAGATGTGAGCATCCCCCCCCCCCCGTTTTCTCAAGCATATGTAGCCGACGGGACGCGCTGCCCTTGATGATACATTATAGGAGGGACGCGTCTCCTTGACTACGGGTCACGTGATCGGCAACCCCCGATCACGTGACCGCCCATTCACACACGGCTCGGCCTATGGAGGCGCGACATGGAGACACACCACGTGTCCGAGCACATGCTCCACCTCCCGGAAGCGTTCCCTAGACTGCGCAGGACGCGCCTCCCGGCCGCCCTGCCTAACATTATTGCAGCCACTTCCGCATATGCCGGGTCACATGACACAAGGATGTCATGTGATCCGGAGCCTCCGTCTCTTGTTTCAAAACCTGTATGGGACATTTTTAAGTATTTTAATAATATACACTCACCGGCCACTTTATTAGGTACACCTGTCCAACTGCTCGTTAACACTTAACTTCTAATCAGCCAATCACATGGCGGCAACTCAGTGCATTTAGGCATGTAGACATGGTCAAGACAATCTCCTGCAGTTCAAACCGAGCATCAGTATGGGGAAGAAAGGTGATTTGAGTGCCTTTGAACGTGGCATGGTTGTTGGTGCCAGAAGGGCTGGTCTGAGTATTTCAGAAACTGCTGATCTACTGGGATTTTCACGCACAACCATCTCTAGGGTTTACAGAGAATGGTCCGAAAAAGAAAAAACATCCAGTGAGCGGCAGTTCTGTGGGCGGAAATGCCTTGTTGATGCCAGAGGTCAGAGGAGAATGGGCAGACTGGTTCGAGCTGATAGAAAGGCAACAGTGACTCAAATTGCCACCCGTTACAACCAAGGTAGGCAGAAGAGCATCTCTGAACGCACAGTACGTCGAACTTTGAGGCAGATGGGCTACAGCAGCAGAAGACCACACCGGGTGCCACTCCTTTCAGCTAAGAAAAGGAAACTGAGGCTACAATTTGCACAAGCTCATCGAAATTGGACAGTAGAAGATTGGAAAAACGTTGCCTGGTCTGATGAGTCTCGATTTCTGCTGCGACATTCAGATGGTAGGGTCAGAATTTGGCGTCAACAACATGAAAGCATGGATCCATCCTGCCTTGTATCAACGGTTCAAGCTGGTGGTGGTGGTGTCATGGTGTGGGGAATATTTTCTTGGCACTCTTTGGGCCCCTTGGTACCAATTGAGCATCGTTGCAACGCCACAGCCTACCTGAGTATTGTTGCTGACCATGTCCATCCCTTTATGACCACAATGTACCCAACATCTGATGGCTACTTTCAGCAGGATAATGCGCCATGTCATAAAGCTGGAATCATCTCAGACTGGTTTCTTGAACATGACAATGAGTTCACTGTACTCAAATGGCCTCCACAGTCACCAGATCTCAATCCAATAGAGCATCTTTGGGATGTGGTGGAACGGGAGATTCGCATCATGGATGTGCAGCCGACAAATCTGCGGCAACTGTGTGATGCCATCATGTCAATATGGACCAAAATCTCTGAGGAATGCTTCCAGCACCTTGTTGAATCTATGCCACGAAGAATTGAGGCAGTTCTGAAGGCAAAAGGGGTCCAACCCGTTACTAGCATGGTGTACTTAATAAAGTGGCCGGTGAGTGTATATGAAGACAAATTGCTTTTTAATATATAGATATCATCAGCTATGTTGTAATTATGTTTTATTGAAGTGCTAACAGTGGGGTGATAAGGGAGTTCCCCACCCCCCACTCCTTCTCCTCCCACTACTTCCTGGCGGTTTCATCTGCCACTTCTATAAATAGCTACATAGCGTGTTATTGTGTATACTCATTGACCTGAAGAAGGAGACCTGAGATCTCCGAAACGCGTTGTCCTTTATATTTAATCTTTTTTATTTTCTACCATGTATGTTTAGTGTTAATAAATTTGTCCAATATCTTTAAAACCGGAGGATCTGGATGTTTTTGCGCCCACAAAAAGGAAACAAAGAGAGGCTTGTTCACAAGTCTCTCATCCTCTTCTACAGTTACAGACAGAGCGTTTCAGCAGAAATTATACCCCTCCTCCACCTCCTATAGCGAACTGTGATAGGGAGAGAGCCACAGCACACAGAACATGACTCCTGAGAAAGGACACAACCACTGAGCTGCCAGCTTGAAATAAATCTACTAGAGTAATTGGAGAAATAAATGGTAAGAGTTCAGGATCCATGTGAAATAAAGGACAGATTCTATGGTTTTTAAGGAAGACATTGTGATGTACTACAGTACACGATGTTGATGTGTTTCATTTTTAATATTAATTAGTAAACCCTTTAAGGTGCATGCGCAGGGTTGAATGTTGTTTAATCAAGCATTTGCCAGTGCTGCTTCTGGAGGTCTATACAGACTAGGCTAGTTTTGGAGACTGTGCATTTTTTTCAGTGAAAACATTTTCAGCTTTTTACAGAGAAGGTGCTATATAGTACTATTTCCTTGGTGCTACTATGATATTGTATATGAATTACAGTTTGTACTACGGTATGTCTAGTTCCAAAGATCGGCATTTCTTAAACTGTAAGGAGGACCTCTGTGTTGTTTTTGGGGAGTGGATGGGGGGGACGTTTTCACAGGAATGACCACAGCTGAATGTTCCTGCTGCACAAGCTGTTCTCTGGCTGTAACAATTTCTGATATAGAACAAATAGTAATGGCATGTTCTGAATGGTGACGCAAAAGATTGAGAGTAGAGATGAGCGAATCATTGAAAAAATTATTTGCCGAACATTCGCTGAAGTTTTCCTAAGATTCGTTTATTCGATGAATAGATTTGTTGTATTTGCGTACAAAATATACGTTATTATGTGCTATTAGCGAACATTCGCGCACTAATAACGAACGTACAGTTAAAAAATGCGCAACTTCTTAGAAGACGTACGCATGAGCGTACAAGTAGCTTACGAATCCTCAGCAAACTATTGTGTACGCGATTACGTAATACGCAGGCACGTACAACGAAAGGCCGCGGGGTGCACTCCTCAGAGGCAGAGCGAATATTCGAAAATGGCATCCAGACGATCCTCATCATTTAGCTCTGCTGCACAGCTGAAATACATAGTCCGGCTGGCACACACCGCCACCCGAACCAGCATAAAAAGTAGGTGATCCAGCAGGTGATCCGAGGCTTGCGCCATAGTTTTGACACCTTGCGGACCCCGGGCCAGATGCAGTGTAAATGGTCAGATCTGAAATCGCCCTCAGAGGCAGTATGTATATTTGAGGTAGAACAAGTAAGGTGCTGTCTATCCGGCTATGGGCATAGTACAATCATCCACAATACTATAAAGTGAATATGAGGACCCATTGCGGTACCTGTAAAGAAATACACACAATGGGCAACATACTTGAAAACGTTGCTGAAAGGTAAAAACATTAGTGCAAACAATCCAGTGCAAACAATATAGTGCAAATACATTATATGTATAATGTAAACATTTTAAATATCACCTACCTAGTATGCTCACGGACATGTTTAAGTCTCTTTTCTTCTTTCTGATGCTTGCCATAGAACTGGAGCAGAGTCCCAAACTCAGTTGTAATTTGTAATCCACATAGGTAAAATTGTAATCCAAATGGGTAAAAAAATAGGAGCAAATGTTCCTTAAAAAAACATCTTTCAAGGGGCTTCCCAATAACCTGAAAAGGGGGAAAAAATGGATGAGGCGCACGTCTGCGCAACTTGGTTAAAGCAGCCTCATGGACCATTGAATTTTGACGAAGGGAGTAGTCCTTCCGCGGCAGAGGGGGAACTCCTGCCGCCTCCGCCGTGTAAGCCAGCGAAGTGCACACCTCAGCGGGCACTTCAACCGATTTCTTAGGCTGCCGGACATGTTGACAGACGTAGATCTCCTCCGGTTCCTTCTCCTCATAGGGGTCGGTGCCCCACACCATGCCTCCCCAGTCAGGACCTCGCTGTGTCGCCATCTTAATTTCCTGAGTTGCCTCGTCTTTCTCGCGCGCTGGAGAAGGGGGCGGGGCTACCAGGGAGGAGTCTGCATCTCAAATCCATTGAATTTGTACGCAACAGCGTATAGAGTAACTTATACGTAGCAATAGCGTATAATTGATAGGACAAACTACGTAGCGAATGCGTAGAAAGCCGAAGCGAAGCACCTAATATTCGGATTCGCTTTACAGCTAAAAAATCCCAAGATTCGATACGAATCAACGAATCGACGAATCGATTCGCTCATCTCTAATTGAGAGGTACATCTATAGTACATTGCACATGAATGGCAGCTGAGCTGCAGTAATCTGACACAAATAGAGCTTTCTGCTTCTGGCTCGTTCATTGTGTTCTTTCCAGCACTGGGTGGCGGATGAAAACTGCTGATAGGCAGTGTTCCCTGCACTCAGACCCCCCACCAATCTTATGTTTGATGAGCTATCCTGAGGATAGATAATCAATATGTAGAACCTGGAAAACTCTTAAGGTTATGTAAAAGGCCCTCTCTATATATACTCTATTAATTAGGATCCCCAAAGCAATTTTAGCAGTTAAACTGTATCTAACCTTTCAACAAATATGCATTAATCAATAGTATGGTGTGTGTACATGAGGAATAACACTATAACTGGCCACTATATGTCATTTTTTAAACCAGTTTTCGCCTGTGCCTGCTGAATATCTAGTTTGAAGTTCTCCTAGATCTAGTCGGTGGAGTCAACCGTAGCTCCTATCCAAGACACAGAGAAAGTGGAGGAGAATCCACTTCCTAACCTTCTCTTATTCACTCAGAAGCAATCCTAGGCTTATGGAGGACACTACAGGGAAGTATTGACCTATATAGTTGTGGATAAAGTACTTGTGCTGAGATGTAAACTTCCTATTTAGTGCAGCAGTCTCTTTGTTATCTCTCCTGGAGTCTGCCTGCTCACTGCCTGCTCACACCTTCCCTCTTCATAGACTTGTATTGAGTTTGACATGTGTAATATGATACTTCTGTGAACCTGATCAATCCTGGATAGGTTTAAGGCTAATTTCACATCTGCATTTTCCTTTAAGGTTTTGATATCTGGCAGAGGATCTCAAAACCGGAGGAAAATGCTTCAGTTTTGTCCCCATTCATTGTCAATGGGGACTAAACTGAACAAACCAGAATGCATTCCATTACAGTTTGTTGTGTTCCCATGCTGGACACAAAACCGCTGCAAAGAGTGTTTTTGTGTGCAGCATGGGAAACTTAAGAAGCCGGATCTGGTACCAAAAACCATGTAAGTCAATGGTGCAGGATTTGTTTTTTTTTCAGGCATGAAAAAATCAGATCTGGTGCTCATTGATTTACAATGGTTGTAGTGCCAGTTCCGTCATGTTAATTTTCAATATAATACAATTGGGTCCGTTCTGAACGAATGCAGCCAGTTGTATTATTCAAATGGATGTGGTGGTTTTGAGATTCCATGCTGGATTTTAAAACAGATCAGCAAAAACCATATGTGAAAGTAGCCTAAGACATTTTTAAAGTGAAAAGCAATGAGCAGTGGGAGTGAAGGGAAGAATTAAACAGCTGATAACATAAGAACCAGACATTTCTCACTGATAAGACATATTACAAAAATTCTTGTGGTCGCTTGTACTATTGATTTATGCAAAGTTGTGTGAAAAGTTAGCGACTATTTATGGTTGGTTTGGTACATATTAGATTCTCTATTACAATGGATGCTCATTATGTACAAAACACCTCTGGTCATTGATTTAATGGGAATAATAATTAGATCATTCACATATTACAAATTGGGGAAGTTTTGCTTGGATGATAAAATCTAACACATCTCTTAACAGTCAGCGATTATTTGTTGAATATGCTAATTCTGAATGGAACATGCCTGCAAAACATACTATTAAAACCCAAAATGCCAGAAGCATTTACACAAGATGTAGTTTATTTGCTAGAGCTTGGCAAGAACCTGAACTTAAGTAATGCCACTGCCAGGCATATTAGCATAAGCCTTGATTTGTGCAATGAAGGCTTGTTGGAGCAGAGACCAGGAATGTCATGCTCATGGAATGTATTAAAAGATATGAATAATTTTAGTTGGCACACGGCATTGCACACATATAGCATAAATTATAATTATATATTGGAGTGTGACATCTACTGAGTTGAAACAGATAGTGTGGAATGATGGCTTTACAAGCTGACAAGCATTAGAATACTGCAACTTGACTTTAAGGGATTGGCCCATCTCACACATTGGTGGCATATTGCTAGTATATGCCACCAATGTCAGATAGGTGTAGGTCCCACCTCTGGGACCCTCACCTATCTCTAGATTGGGGCCTCTAAAGTGAACAAGGGCTCACTGCACAAGCACGGCCACCCTCCATTCACTTGAAAGTGCTGAAAATTGCTGAGAGAAAATAAGGGCAGTTGTTCTTGAGCCTTCACCATTAAGTAGACCTCATCAATTGTAAGCCCTGGGTTCTGCTTAGCATTCCTTATGGCTTTGTAGATCAATAAGCTCATCTTTTTCTGGATCCTGCTATCCTTCATAGAAATAATTTTCACTGCTCTAGGAATGACACCCGATCTGCATAAGCATGCCAAGTCTCAAATCTTATCTCCATCAGGGTTCTTTACAGAAACATTATCATAAGGACACTGCTAGAAGCCTAAATCATGGCATTATTATTTTGGAAATGTATGAGAAGGCTATCGATAGCAAAAATTTCTATGGGACAACCAAGAGTCCCATAAATAGTGTTAAATGAGTTGTCTCAAAGTTGTCTCTTGAAAATCTATAATAAGTGTATTTATATACCTTAGGGCTCATGCACACAAACATATTTTTTGTCTGTGTCTGTTCTTTTTTTTTTGCAGACCGTATGTGGAACCATTTGTTTTAATGGGGCTGCAAAAAAACTGAAATGATTCTGTGAGCATTCCGTATCCATATGTCCACAAGTCCGTTCTGCAAAAAAATAGAACATGTCCCATTCTTGTCCATTTGCGGACAAAGACAGGCATTGTTACAATGGATTCGCAAAAAAAGAAATAACTCGATCTAACACGGATGTCACATGGATGTCATTAGTTTTTTTTCAGATCCGTGTTATGCAGACTGCAAAATACATACGGTCATGTTCATGAGCCCTTACATTAAGTTGCATTTTAAATTCCTCAAATCCCTCTAACTGCTATACAGTGTATTATACTGTGCCTGATGGCATATACTATAATACCTAATAAAGACCCCTGACTGCAATATTAAGACTTCGGCAGCAATACTGATGCCTGAGAGAGGGAATCCCCTCCCTCTAAACCACTTAATTGCTACTGTTACTATTGACCGCAGCATCTAAGGGGTTAAACAACCCGAATCAGTGCTTCTGCCGATCCTTGCCCTTAGAGCTATCATGTGAGAGTCATGCTTCTGCTCATCACTGCACCAGAGAACAGTGCACTGCTTAGACTGGGCCACCTTAAAAAGGCAGCAGCCTACGCCTATTAGTGAGTAAACAGGCTTACTGGTGGCCATGAACAGGTTAAAAATACACTGCATTGTCGCATTTGTTATACTTCTTAAAATGAAAAAATGTTCCAATAATTATCCCTTTTTGGTGCAAGATGCCTTCTTCTCTGTCTTCTGAACTGTAAAATAATGGATGCCATTTTGAGCGATTTCTGAAGGATTAGTCCCAAAAAATTCTGATTATTATTAAGTTTTGGGACATTTGTAATGGATTCAATTAGTTTAGAATCAATGCATATTGCTAGTTGTCTCATTGTTATTTGTTACAATGTCATAAGCATTGTACTAAACAAAGTTATACATGAAATATGATGGAGCTGGAACAATCCACTTACCATTGCTGCAGTAGACATTTTATTGGAAGGTCATTGATTGCAGATAGAGAATTGAAAAGGTTTACAACTGAGCTGAAGCTCGCCCTCAGGTGACGTGAAATCAATGCCCTGTGATGGTCAGTTTAAATGTATGCCTTTGATAATGTGAGGAAACACAGCTGCAGTGTGGCATTACTGTATTTATTCAAAAGCTAAACCCAAACCAGATGTCCTAGGAATGTCCATATATTAAACAACGGGATTCTTTGTACTGCATTCTGGACATTATTCTTATTGACACAAGCTTACTTGCTGTTATACCAGTAGTACCCTTGAAATTATAATCTACAAAGGTCTGACATTTTCTTGTTTGCAGTGACAACCTAAGCAGTTCTCTCATCATTCTAAATATGGAAAAGATGCATTGAACTCAATATTCTCATATCATAAGGTGCAAGGGTCCCATAGCAAAGAGCCAACATATCGGTATATACTAGGGATTGTAAGAATCATCTCATCAAGCATAGTTCTTTACCTACTAGGTTTCCTCGATGCTGTGGACATTCCCCCTACCACTTATTTGACAGGGCTGGACATCTTGGCTGGCCCTGACAATCTTGCCCCTGTGCCACTGCTCCAAGTACTGTAGAAGAGCAAGTGCAAAGGCTCTGATTCTGCTTCCAGTACAGCAACTGTTCATGCGCCACTACACTTATGAACATATTCAGAGGATATGTCTTACAGTAGAAATATTAAGGTTTGTTTAACTCATACAGTCCTTTAAATAGAGATAAATGTAGATTGTGGAAATACCACTTTAACAGTACATTAGACATTTTATGTGCCATTTTTACATGTTAATTTGAGAGATTTCAAGTGGTATCCTGAGAAATAGTTGTTGGCCCACTGTGGGCCCCCCCCATCTAAAAACATTTGCTCTTTACTGCAGTATATGGGATGTCAGAACATATATGTATGATATAAAAATTAAGTACCATATTTTTGGCTTTATAAGACGCACCTGATTATAAGATGCACCCCAGATTTTAGAGTAGAAAAATAAGAAAAAAATATTTTTCATCACACCTCATATCAGACCCCCCATAAATTTCAGGACATCACATCAGATCCCCATATCAGCCCTCCATGTCAGAACCCCATCAGCCCTCCATGTCAGACCCCCATCAGCCCCCATATCAGCCCACTGTGCCCCCATATCAGCCCACTCTGCCCCATATCTCCCCACTGAGCCCCCATATCAGCCCACTCTGCCCCATCAGCCCCCATATCACCCCACTGTGCCCCATATCAGCCCACTATACCCCCATCAGACCTCAGATCAGCCCACTATGCCCCCATATCAACCCACTCTGCCCCCATCAGACCTCAGATTAGCCCATCAGCCCCCAATCAGCCCACTGTGCCCCCAATAGCAGCCTCCGCTCCGGGTCCGGCGCTCCTCTTCTTCTGTCGGCGCTGCACTGGCCTGACCGCGTACAGCACCAGGACGTAGTGCGCGCACTATGACCTGACGCTGCACGCAGTCAGGTGACAGTGCAGCGCCAACAGAAGAAGACAGAGGAGCGCCGGACGCGGAGTGGAGCCGCGGTGCAGGAGAGGTGAGAGACTTTTTTATTTTATCCTTATGTGGCTGGGTGGGCTGATCTGAGGTCTGATGGGGGTCCCGGCACCTACTACATACTAGTGAGTGCTTCCATAATGGAAGCGCTCACTAGTATTCGCTTTATAAGACGCACAGCAATTTTCCCCCTACTTTTGGGGGGGGGGGGAGTGCGTCTTATACAGCGAAAAATACGGTATCCATTTATGTAGTGAAATAGTTCTCTGTAGCAGAACTATGTAGTCCTGGGTATCCTTATATCGAGGTGGTAGTGCCTAAGGGATGGGGCAGACTGGTTATTTAAAGTGGCCCTGGAAAAAAATCCTAAAAGTGTTGTAGGAGGATCCAGATTGACAGAAGGAGGGGCAACACAAATAGGCAGGTTTAGCTATACCATAGAGCAAAATACAATCTAACCAATGAGCAGTGCAATATATTGTGCCAAAATCTTTTCCTCTGAGGTGGCCATCAATAGGTGTCATTTTCTGTCCTTTTCCTCCACTTCTCTCTGATTTACATATGGAACAGGGGGCTTAAAGAGGTGAGATGTGGGCCAGAGCAGTTGAATTCAGGAGGGCATGTGAGTCGTGACAGAGAGGAGCACTTGGGCGGCTTGGGCGGCCCTCTGGGCATCGTCCCACATAAGGTCTATGGCCTTGCAGTCTAACTCTCGATATGTGGATATTCAACTTCAAAAATATGTTACCGATCTTCCATCCTATTTGAGAGATTCTACCAGCCTCATTTGTGCTTTACAACCTGTCACTTGGTTTTAGTCTTATCTTTGGGCCACATTAGATGTCAGTGTCCTCTATTCAAATATCCCCCACAAAAAAAGTATTGCTTCGGTCACCAGGTTCTTGGAAACAGGCATATGCATGCCTGAACAACAGAGATTATTCATTCAAAAGCACACATTGTATTTCCCAACAAAAGGCCTTTCAATTTCAAGGTCAGGTATATCTACAAACAGGTGGGACTGCAATGGGTACGCGTTTAGCTCCCCATTTTGCAAACCTGTTATGAGGGACCTTTTCATTTATTCTTCACAACACCTAATATATTGAATACAACTTTTTATAAGAGATACATTGACAATTTAATTTTTACTTGGGAGGGATCAGTTAAGTCCTTTCATGAGTTCACTAATCTTCTGAACCTTAATGATTGGGGCCTGAAGTTCAAAGGCACCGTGATCAATGAGAGAATAGAATATTTAGACCTAGTACTATCATCCAGCAATGGAGCTGTTGTTAGTAAGATGTCTTTCAAGAAAGTGGACTGCAACAGCCCCTTGGACTATTGGAGCTCTCATTATAGAAAATGGAAAAACAACATACCTTTTAGCCAACTTAAAAGAGTAAGATGGAATTGCACCAACAACAATGACTTTTCCGAACAGAGTTGAATTTAAAGGAGAAGGTTCAGAGAGAAAAGATATCCCAATAGTCTTATAGATGAAGCACAACATACAGCATCATCTCTCTTAAAAACACTAAGACCTAAATTAAAGGAAACTACTGCATCCAACCTATTCAGCTCCATTTTGATCACTACATTTTACAACTCTCATAATGATATTAGACAGATCTCGGCCAAACACTGGCATGTATTATTAAATGATCGTATTTTACTAAGCCAACTACCAAAGAAACCAAGGATATCTTTCAAGAAACCCAAAACCTTGAAGAATTTCCTGGCACCAAGTAGATTAAAAATAATGCCAAACCCCAGGTCCACCTATCCCTGTGCACTAGACCAGTAACTGGGAGCTGTAGGTACAATATCATACCGTGTAAGTATTGCTCCAACCTGAAAAACAAAATGAAAGTGTTCAAAGGTAACAACACTAAAGAAGTCTTCCAGTTATCTACATTTATGAATTGCTCTTCGTCCTATGTTGTTTTTTGCTAGAATGCCTTTGTGAACTACAATATGGAGGGAGGACAACTATGTGTTTAAGAGAGAGAATCAATATACACAGATGAGATGTAACAAATGGTTACCTTAAGCATAGTGTTTAACGCCATACCACAGTGTACCATCAGAAATACTTCACAGGCTTCAGGGTGACTTCAGTAAAACAAATACCTCTATCTGCTCCAGACTGGTATTCCAGGTGACTGGAAATGTCCTGGATTTATAAGTTAAACACCCCCCCCCCTTGGCCCTAATGAGGCACCAGAGAGCATTTATGATGGCTAGATCCACATACACTTGTATTAACTATATTTCTAGCCTATCAGTTGCTTTATAGCCATTCCTGTCCCATGCCAACATAGTTGTTTTTATCAACATGATTTGAAATGTATTTATTTATTCATTTAGATTTTTATGTCTGTTGAGGACTTATTGTTTTTATTTTTGACAAACACTACTGCTTTGTCAATGCTGTAGTCACAAATGTTCAGTTTTTTGCGGAGTGAAGTCTGTATTAGAGAGGCAGATTATGCAGGTGATTGTTAGGAAGGGAGCACTTCTTCCCAGTAACCGCCTGCTTGTTAGTGGAGGAGACCATTGCTATTACATGCAACAATCTCCTCCAGAGTATGGGGTGGATCGCCAATGCCATTGCTCATCCCCATATTGAATCATTGTTTTTCGTCAGCAGATCGCGATTAGACAGCACGATCTGCCGTCAGCAACCAATGATTTTTAAACCTGTTGAAGGATTGGGATTGCCCGATGAATGAGTGTTTGCTCATTCATCAGGTAATCAGCGGCAGTATTACACTGCCATATCATCGCCAATGAGTGTTCATACGAAAACTCATTAGCAGAGTTGCCAACCAGAATTTTTCTTTTTTCTGCACAACTTATCCCAAAATAAAAAAACATATTACTTCATTTACTGTTATCTCTAAAATGATGGTAATTATCACCAAAATATTCTAATCAATTACCACCAGCCTCAAAAAATCACAGACACATCAATTTTTTTTTTTTTCACCGACACAGGCCCTAATGAGGCACCAGAGAGCATTTATGATGGCTAGATCCATATACACTTGTATTAACTATATTTCTAAAAAAGTCACCTACGGACTGGCTAGAAATTTCTGGATGGCTGGCAACCCTACTTGTTAGTGACGATCTGGCAGACTATCTGCCAGTCTAATACACCCTTAACATTTATTATCCATTATTTATTGCTACCTGTTGCCAACTATGTTATCAGTACTTTTTAAGTTTAAAAGGAGTCTATTTAGGAAATCCAGCCACATGACTACATGACATGACAGCAGTGTTTGTCTCCTAGGAGATCAAATCACATGGGTTTATCACAACAGCAGTGTTCTCCAAGATCCTAGGAGACTTGATCACATGGTCACATCACATGATGTGTTTTAGAAACACTTTTTACATTTTTATTCAATAATTGTTATATCAGGAGATTTATTAAAAACTTAGGTGGAGATTTATCAAACTGGTTTAAAGTTGAACTGGCTTCAACCTTTCATCTTTCACAGCTCCTTTAGAAAACTAAGCCAATTCTACTTTACACCAGTCTGATAAATCTCCCCTTAGTTTTTAAAAATGTATTTATGATTGCATCAGTGTGGGTGTAGGTACTAGCAATGTTTTCATTTTTTTCTTTAAAACAATTGTATCTTTTTGTGTCTTTTTGAAAAGTTGCAATTGATACATATGGAGTGAAACAAATTAATATAAGAAGCCATACCTAGTATCCTACCCACTTTTTGAAAACTGAAGAGGATGGTGAATAAATGCAAAATGTCACAAAAAATATTTACTCAAATATGCCCAAAAAAGATGCAAAGCCCCATTTATGACTTTTTGAATTCAGAATTTTGGAGTGTATGGCTTGATAAAAATTCCACAATGAGTTATCTCTAGCCTACAAGTTCCTAGGATGCATATAGCTACCGTAAAGCACACCTCTGAACTGCTGTTAACAACAGCTCAGGCAAAATGGTTGCTGCTATAATCATGTACAGAGTACAGAATAAAACAATCTAACATCATAAGAAAAAAGCAGATTAGATAATAGAATATGTTTTAGTATGTCATAGTAATGCTCGTTCATTGGGCAATCATGATTAGATAGCAGCAGATCGTGCTGTCTAAACACAATCTGCTGCCCGCGAACAACTAGACAGCATGGGGTGAGCGATGGCATAACAATCCCTATGTTGTGGAGGAGATCGCTGCATGTAATAAAAGTGGTCTCCTCTGTTAGTGAGCACGCGAGTGCCGAGAAGGAATGCTTCCCTACCAACAATCGCTTGTATGATCGCTAGGTCTAATACAGGCTGTACCCCTTCACAAGATAGGAAATAACTGTCTGATCAATGAGGATCCAACCACTGGGGCTCTTACCATTAACGAGAACAGGGGCTCATGTTCTCCATTCAAATTGAGTGTCAGACACAAATGGTTGTCTGCCGCTCTATTCAGCAATATGGGACTCGGCTATCTCCAGCAGCCCAATAGAGTTGAATGGAGTGGCAGAGCGCTTGCGTGACCAACATTCCTTTCAAGCATGAGAGCACGAGGCTCCATTTTTGTGATTGGTAGTGTCCCATCAGTCTGAGCACTTTCAATATGACACTTATCCCCTATCCTGTGGTTAGGGCACAAGCTGTCTTAGTGGAGAACCCCTTTAAGTATGCATGCAGTAGGAAGTATACACTTTTAAATCAATCTAATGTTAGACATTTGTAATCCCAATATGTACAGGCACAGATTTTCTATCACAGCATGTGTAAAGTGACTCATAAATATAAGAAGTTCTTAAAATACATCAATCATTTAATAAAAAGAAAATACCAAACACTATGTATGGGTAAGATTGAATGAAACCATTACTTAAACTAGTCCTGAATGTTCTATTTTTTGTAGACAATTGTTTCTATTGGTTCCAGCTTTGGAATAAATTCCAGGTGGTGCAACAATGCTGTACTAAACATTTGTGATTTGCACTGCCAGCAGAGCGATTTATATCTTTCAGATGTGGTTGATGTTCCTCGGTTAAAGAGAATAGTATAATAAAGTATATTGATTTAAAAAAGATCAAGGAAGAACACTGATAGGTCATTTTTTTCTAATATATCAATTTTAACATATTGTCTTACAATTATTCAATGGCATGTTATATGGATTAAATGTAATGGTATTTAACAGCCCTAAATGCAGAGTGTTTAGGTCTCTTTCACATGAGCAATACGGAATGTATCAGGGTTAGAGATGAGCGAGCACTAAAATGCTCGGGTGCTCGTTATTCGAGTCGAACTTTTCCCGATGCTTGGGTGCTCGTTTCGAGTAACGAACCCCATTGAAGTCAATGGGAGACTCGAGCATTTTTTGCAGGGGACCAAGGCTCTGCCTAGGGAAGGCTGGGTGAAAACCTGGAAACCTCAGAAAATGATGGAAACACCACGGAAATGGACAGGAAACAGCAGGGGCAGCATGCATGGATGCCTCTGAGGCTGCCTAATCCCACCATTACCCCAAATTCTCAGGCAACAGCCTGGTGGTTACCCTCATGGCAATTGTGCTCACCCAGACCAAGAAAGGCGAGGCAAATACCCATCACATGTTAGGGAAGCACCCAACTAGGTGCAACGAAGGTCCATCACCGCCTGCAGGTGACACCACTGCTTATGCTGGCACTGCAGCTAAAATCAAGTTTAGTATCTGTTCTTATCAGTTGCTGTGGCTGTTGGATGTATAGTGGTGAGCATAGCTGCTTCCCAAGCATCTAAAAAATAAATCAGTACAATATCTAATACGTCCCTCTACCCGGGTAAATTGTTTGGAGAGAGGGCCTGTAGGTGGGGGGGAAGGAGGTTTCGCTGGAAGAGCCAGAGGAGTGCCCCCTGGGCTAGCGTGTGTGGTGATGACAACAGCCAGAATGGATTTGGAGAAACTGTTGCATCAACCGGTATGGTATCGGTTCTTCTCAGTTTAATACCGTATAAGTCCCCTATCTTGGGACCTTATATGTTTATGGATTTTTCGACCACGGAAAATGGAAAAAGAGCTTGATCTGGCCAGGGGAATGTCTTTCCTACTGCAGCTAAGGGGACGTGTCCATGCGCTGCCTATCACAGGTCAGGAGGCAATTAAAAGAAGAACCAAAAAAAACATCAGTAAAATATCTAATACGTCCCCTATCCGGGTAAATTGTTTGTAGAGAGGGCCTGTAGGTGGGGGGCAGGCTGGGGGAAGGAGGTTTCGCTGGAACAGCCAGAGGAGTGCCCCCTGGGCTAGCGTGTGTGGTGGTGACAACAACCGGATGTAGTTAGAATGACGACACAGGACCCCAACTTAAAAATTTAGCATCAACCGGTACAGTCGTAAATTATGAGATTGATCAATTGTGGTATGTCTTCTATGTATACTACTCAGTTTAATACCGTATATGGCAGCTATCCGGAAAAATAGTTTGTAGAGAGAGAGAGAAAGATAGGACAAAGAAATAAATTGTTTGTAGAGAGGGCCTGTAGGTGTGGGGCAGGCTGGGGGGAAGGAGGTTTCGCTGGAAGAGCCAGAGGAGTGCCCCCGTGTGTGGTGGTGACAACAGCCGGGTGTAGTTAGAATGACGACGCAGGACGCCAACTTAAAAATTTAGCATCAACCGGTACAGTCGTAAATTATGAGATTGATCAAGTGTGGTATGTCTTCTATGTATACTACTCAGTTTAATACCGTATATGGCAGCTATCCGGAAAAATAGTTTGTAGAGAGAGAGAGAAAGATAGGACAAAGAAGTAAATTGTTTGGAGAGAGGGCCTGTAGGTGGGGTGGCAGGCTGGGGGGAAGGAGGTTTCGCTGGAAGAGCCAGAGGAGTGCCCCCTGGGCAAGCGTGTGTGGTGGTGACAACAGCCGGAATGCATTTGGAAATACTCTAGCATCAGCCGGTGCGGTATCGATTCTTCTCAGTTTAATACCGTATACGTCCCCTATCTTGGGACCTTATATTTTATGGATTTTTCGACCACGGAAAACGGAAAAAGAGCTTGCTCTGGCCAGGGGAGTGTTTTACCTACTGCAGCTAAGGGGATGTGCCCATGCGCTGCCTATCACAGGTCAGGAGGCAATTAAAAGAAGAAAAAAAAAAACATCAGTACAATATCTAATACGTCCCCTATCCGGGTAAATTGTTTGTAGAGAGGGCCTGTAGGTGGGGGGCAGGCTGGGGGGAAGGAGGTTTAGCTGGAACAGCCAGAGGAGTGCCCCCTGGGCTAGCGTGTGTGGTGGTGATAACAGCCGGATGTAGTTAGAATGACGACGCAGGACCCCAACTTAAAAATTTTGCATCCACCGGTACAATTGTCAATTATGAGCTAGATCAAGTGTGGCATGACTTTTAAATGGATATTGCATGTGGTCACGTACTCCCTGGAACCCCATAGTCACCCCTTCCCTGATGTGCTAGCCCAGAACATTCTCTGCCCTAATTCGCAAGACCTTTTGCTGTTTCCGTGTGCTGACAGTGGGGATTTACCAGTGTTGTCTGAGGAGGTGGGGGACAATGGCGAGACACAGGTGTCGGGGGGTGAGATAGTTGTATGGGAAGCAAGTTACAGTGGGGACTCCTTGGGGGGGAATTTCTCATGATGGGACAGATTCAACTTGGGTGGATCAGGCACAGGAACAGATGAATTTTTTGGGGGGTTTATTTAACTTTTATTTAGCAAATATAACCACAGAGATATTTATTCGTTATCTTCTCTGCGCAGTCTGGCGTTGGGGTTCGTCACTTTGATGGCGAGCTGTGCCGCTCTCTCCACAATGGTCTGTAGGTTCTTAGATGGAGACTTTGTCGGCGATTTCAGTACAGAAGGACTTGTAGCTCATCAACAGAACCTCGACCTCCTTGACATTGTGGACAAGGATTTGCGGGTGGACAAGGAATTTGCGGAACCCTGTGGGCAGCATGTGTTTGGTCTTCTACTTGCTACCGTATCCAATGTTGGGCAATATAGATTCGCAAGTAATATTATTTTTCGCACCTATCCTAAAAATAAAAATGTGCGCAGTTTGCGCAAATAAAACTGGAAACTGGAATTGGAGAGAGGGCCTGTAGGTGGACCTCCGGAAAAATTGTTTGGACAGAGGGCCTGTAGGTGGACCTCCGAAAAATTGTTTGAAGAGAGGGCCTGTAGGTGGACCTCCGGAAAATTGTTTGAAAGGGCCTTAGGTGGACCCGGAAATTGTTTGGAGAGAGGGCCTGTAGGTGGAACTCCGGAAAAATTGTTTGGACAGAGGGCCTGTAGGTGGACCTCTGGAAAAATTGTTTGGAGAGAGGGCCTGTAGGTGGAACTCCGGAAAAATTGTTTGGACAGAGGGCCTGTAGGTGGAACTCCGGAAAAATTGTTTGGAGAGAGGGCCTGTAGGTGGACCTCCGGAAAAATTGTTTGAAGAGAGGGCCTGTAGGTGGACCTCCGGAAAAAATTGTTTGGAGAGAGGGCCTGTAGGTGGACCTCCGGAAAAATTGTTTGGAGAGAGGGCCTGTAGGTGGAACTGCAGAAAAATTGTTTGGACAGAGGGCCTGTAGGTGGAACTCCGGAAAAATAGTTTGGACAGAGGGCCTGTAGGTGGACCTCCGGAAAAAATGTTTGAAGAGAGGGCCTGTAGGTGGACCTCCGGAAAAATTGTTTGAAGAGAGGGCCTGTAGGTGGAACTCCAGAAAAATTGTTTGGACAGAGGGCCTGTAGGTGGACCTCCGGAAAAATTGTTTGAAGAGAGGGCCTGTAGGTGGACCTCCGGAAAAATTTTTTGGAGAGAGAGCCTGTGGGTGGACCTCTGGAAAAACTGTTTGAATAGAGGGCCTGTAGGGGGCCCTCCTGAAAAATTGTTTGAAGAGGGCCTGTAGGTGGACCTCTGGAAAAATAGTTTGAATAGAGGACCTGTAGGGGGCCCTCCTGAAAAATTGTGCTAAAAGAGTGCCAGTTGGACCTCTAAAAAATGGCGTTTTTTGGGTCAGCGTTAGGCAAAGACGATATGTAGGAAGAGGAGGAGTAGGAGGAGGAGTAGAGAAGAGGAATCGGATACATAAGTTATTTAAATCTTTAGCTGCTTTCCCCCGGAGGAGATTTGAATTCCGGTGAAATCCAGGCTTTGTTCATTTTAATAAGCGTCAGCCTGTCAGCGCTGTCAGTTGACAGGCGTGTACGCTTATCGGTGATGACGCCACCAGCTGCACTGAATACCCGCTCTGACAGCACGCTAGCGGCAGGGCAGGCCAGCATCTCCAAGGCGTACAGTGCCAGTTCAGGCCACGTGTCCAGCTTTGAAACCCAGTAGTTGTATGGAGCAGAGTGATCGGTGCGGACGTTGGTATGGTCAGCTAGGTACTCCCTCACCATCTTTCTGTACAGCTCCCCCCTACTCTGCCTAGACTGGGGACAGGTGACAGTGTCTTGCTGGGTGACATAAAACTGGCAAAGGCCTTGGAGAGCGTTCCCCTGCCAGTGCTGGACAAGCTGCCTGCTAGCCTCCTCTCCCCCGCTACTTGGCCCACAGAACCATGCCCTCTGCCGCTAGCGGCGTCAGATGGGAAGAATTGTTTCAGCTTGTGCACCAGGGCCTGTTGATATCTATTCACTCTCATACTCCTTTCCTCTGCAGGGATGAGAGTGGAAAGGTTCTGCTTGTACCGTGGGTCCAGGAGAGTGAACACCCAGTAATCGGTGTTTGAAAAAATTCTTGTAACGCGAGGGTCACGGGATAGGCAGCCTAACATGAAGTCTGCAATGTGCGCCAGAGTCCCAACACGTAAGAATTCCCTCTCCTTACTGGCCTGACTCTCCATTTCCTCCTCCTCCTCCTCCAAGTCCTCCTCTTCAGCCCATACACGCTCAAGAGTTAAGGACTGAGCACTGGTACCGCTCTACTGTCTCGCCGACATTCTCCTTCCTCTTCCTCCTCATCCTCATCCCCCTCCTCCGATACGCGCTGAGAAACAGACCGGAGGGTGCTCTGGCTATCAAGCGACGTATCTTCCTCCACCGTCTCTTGTGACAAGCGCAAAGCATCCGACTTGATGCTGAGCAGTGAGTTTTTCAACAGGCAAAGCAGCGGGATGGTAAGGCTGATAATGGCGGCATCGCCGCTGACCATCTGTGTTGACTCCTCAAAGTTGCTCAACACCTGGCAGATATCAGACATCCACGTCCACTCCTCATTGTAGACTTGAGGAATCTGAGAG
>ONZH01014120.1:0-65563 GCA_900303285.1 Rhinella marina | reverse complement strand
TGTAGTATAGAGGATCTGTCAGCTCTCCTGTGTGGTGTAGTATAGAGGATCTGTCAGCTCTCTCCTGTGTGGTGTAGTATAGAGGATCTGTCAGCTCTCCTGTGTGGTGTAGTATAGAGGATCTGTCAGCTCTCCTGTGTGGTGTAGTATAGAGGATCTGTCAGCTGTCTCTCCTGTGTGGTGTAGTATAGAGGATCTGTCAGCTCTCCTGTGTGGTGTAGTATAGAGGATCTGTCAGCTCTCCTGTGTGGTGTAGTATAGAGGATCTGTCAGCTCTCCTGTGTGGTGTAGTATAGAGGATCTGTCAGCTCTCCTGTGTGGTGTAGTATAGAGGATCTGTCAGCTCTCCTGTGTGGTGTAGTATAGAGGATCTGTCAGCTCTCCTGTGTGGTGTAGTATAGAGGATCTGTCAGCTCTTCCTGTGTGGTGTAGTATAGAGGATCTGTCAGCTCTCCTGTGTGGTGTAGTATAGAGGATCTGTCAGCTCTCCTGTGTGGTGTAGTATAGAGGATCTGTCAGCTCTCCTGTGTGGTGTAGTATAGAGGATCTGTCAGCTCTCCTGTGTGGTGTAGTATATAGAGGATCTGTCAGCTCTCCTGTGTGGTGTAGTATAGAGGATCTGTCAGCTCCTCCTGTGTGGTGTAGTATAGAGGATCTGTCAGCTCTCCTGTGTGGTGTAGTATAGAGGATCTGTCAGCTCTCCTGTGTGGTGTAGTATAGAGGATCTGTCAGCTCTCCTGTGTGGTGTAGTAGTATAGAGGATCTGTCAGCTCTCCTGTGTGGTGTAGTATAGAGGATCTGTCAGCTCTCCTGTGTGGTGTAGTATAGAGGATCTGTCAGCTCTCCTGTGTGGTGTAGTATAGAGGATCTGTCAGCTCTCCTGTGTGGTGTAGTATAGAGGATCTGTCAGCTCTCCTGTGTGGTGTAGTATAGAGGATCTGTCAGCTCTCCTGTGTGGTGTAGTATAGAGGATCTGTCAGCTCTCCTGTGTGGTGTAGTATAGAGGATCTGTCAGCTCTCCTGTGTGGTGTAGTATAGAGGATCTGTCAGCTCTCCTGTGTGTGTGTGTAGTATAGAGGATCTGTCAGCTCTCCTGTGTGGTGTAGTATAGAGGATCTGTCAGCTCTCCTGTGTGGTGTAGTATAGAGGATCTGTCAGCTCTCCTGTGTGGGTGTAGTATAGAGGATCTGTCAGCTCTCCTGTGTGGTTGTAGTATAGAGGATCTGTCAGCTCTCCTGTGTGGTGTAGTATAGAGGATCTGTCAGCTCTCCTGTGTGGTGTAGTATAGAGGATCTGTCAGCTCTCCTGTGTGGTGTAGTATAGAGGATCTGTCAGCTCTCCTGTGTGGTGTAGTATAGAGGATCTGTCGGCTCTCCTGTGTGGTGTAGTATAGAGGATCTGTCAGCTCTCCTGTGTTGGTGTAGTATAGAGGATCTGTCAGCTCTCCTGTGTGGTGTAGTATAGAGGATCTGTCAGCTCTCCTGTGTGGTGTAGTATAGAGGATCTGTCAGCTCTCCTGTGTGGTGTAGTATAGAGGATCTGTCAGCTCTCCTGTGTGGTGTAGTATAAGAGGATCTGTCAGCTCTCCTGTGTGGTGTAGTATAGAGGATCTGTCAGCTCTCCTGTGTGGTGTAGTTATAGAGGATCTGTCAGCTCTCCTGTGTGGTTGTAGTATAGAGGATCTGTCGGCTCTCCTGTGTGGTGTGTAGTATAGAGGATCTGTCGGCTCTCCTGTGTGGTGTAGTATAGAGGATCTGTCAGCTCTCCTGTGTGGTGTAGTATAGAGGATCTGTCAGCTCTCCTGTGTGGTGTAGTATAGAGGATCTGTCAGCTCTCCTGTGTGGTGTATTATAGAGGATCTGTCAGCTCTCCTGTGTATAGAGGTCTGTGTTAGGTTTACTAGATTTTTTTAAACTGCTGAATATCATACCCAATAACCCACTGCCTATTGAAAGCCTGTCATTTCATGAGCAGAATAAGCCAAAGTAATGGTGGGTTTGCTGGAAGTCTGATTAAGACCTCTTTCACACGAGCGTGATGGATTAGGTCCGGAGGCGTTCAGGAAAACTCGCACCATTTTGCAGGCAAGTTCAGTCAGTTTTGTCTGCGATTGTGTTCAGTTTTTTCCGCGCGGGTGCAATGCGTTTTTCACGCGCGTGATAAAAAAAACCTGAAGGTTTACAAACAAAATCTCTTAGCAACCATCAGTGAAAAAACGCATAGCATCCACACTTGCGTTTTTCGTTGAAGCCCCATTCACTTCTATGGAGCCAGGGCTGCGTGAAAAACATAGAATATAGAACATGCTGCGTTTTTCACGCAACGCAGAACTGATGCGTTAAAAAAAAAAAAAAAAAAAAAACGCTCATGTACACAGACCCATTGAAATGAATGGGTCAGGATTCAGTGCAGCTCTATGCATTCACCTCACGCATTGCACCTGCGCTGAAAACTTACTCGTGTGAAAGGGGCCTAAAGGGACACCGGCTGCTCACCAGTTTGCAGAGAAGCATCGCTGTAGTGCCCTCCCCACAGAGAACACAAGCAGAGGTTCCCACTGCAATAATGGCCATTTCATATACTAGGTGCCCACGTCTTAGTTAAGTGCTGAGAACTGCCATGAGTGTTGCCGATAATATGTGAGAAAAGCAAGCAATAAAAGGTTACAATACAAGTAATGACACGTACATACCTGGAAATGTCGGCTAATGATGTAGTGGAGGCCGTTTGGACAATGGCAGGATCTGTAGAAGACAATGAATATATATAATTGCTAAGAACCGTTCAAAGAGCGTCAGCAAGTTCAGTTATCGGCTAAAAGAGTGCAGAACTGGCAAATACAAACCTTCCTCATCCTCCTCTTCGTCCTGGCTGTCATACAGGCCTTCGGGAAGCTCCTCTTCAGCACCATCAGAGTTTGGCACAGTTAATGCTAAGTTGGAGAAAAGAGCAACAAAAGGTCTGTGAAGACGAACCAAGTCCTTCCACAGAACATCCAATACCAGGGCCATAAAGAACAGACATTACAATATATTTCACATATGGCCCCTGCGGTAAACTAGATCTGTACATTTAAAGAAGAACTCCCGCAAAAAAATGTTATTCCATGTCCTGCTAGAAATGTACATGATGTAATCTGTAGTGAATGTCATTTTCTTACCAGTAGCTGAATTTTTGAGTTATATCATCCTGAAGTTTCTTATCTGTGTCATGTGACTAGGAATTAGACCCACCAACTCACACAGAGACTTGTGTGGACAGGAAGTCTAATTTTCTATGTATTCCTATGGGAGCCTCACTTTCAGTCTCATAGGAATGAATAGAGCAGTAACTGGCTTCCTGTCCTGGGTCAGTTGGAGGTCAGGGAGTTGGTCACATGACACAGCTACAATTAGAAGAGGGGATAACTCAATTTCAGCCTCTGATAAGAAGATGACATTCACTACAGATTATATCATGCACCTTTCTAACAGGTCAGAGAATACAAATTTTTGCTGGAGTTCTTCTTTAAATTTTTTTTTACTCATAGCCGAAGGACTTTCTTCCCCTTCTGCGAGTGGGCAGCACCTCCACCTCCCAGGATGCACTGCAATCCTCTCCTGTATAGACAATAGTCCCTCACATATGGACCCAGATACAGGTGGAATGTACGGTCTCCCCTGTCTATATAGCAGGGATCAGCAACAATCGGCACTCCAGCTGCTGTGAAACTACAACTCCCAGCATGCAAACATGCTTCGGCTGCTCTTCTAACTCTCATAGAAGTGAATGAGGCATTCTGGGAGTTGTAGTTTCTGAACAGCTGGGGTGCCGGAGGTTGCTGATCCCTGGTCTATGGAGATATACATTTCTATGAATTTAGAAGGAATGAATGGTATCTGGGCCGATTCACTATGAGATCACTATGCCAGCAGTTAGGGGAGGAAGGGTAAACAGCAGGGGGCGCTGCCAGAGTGAAAATTAATGTAAATTAATTTTTTTTATTGCATGTACGTTACAATAATTCACTTGAATTGACCCATTCATTGCATGGTAGAGATGAGCCAAATCCAGTCTTAAGAATTGAATTAGTTAAAAAAAAGTTGCTGGCCCCGCTGCTCAGGAGACCTGCCCACCCGCCCTTGATCCACAGGGTCAGTCATCTTGCGGCTGCGACGTTGCTCCGAGTATCAGCGCAGGTGCCTGAGCAGTGCAGATGCCGCTGAAGTCAGAGTACACCCGGAGGTGGAGGCAGTGGCTTCCACGTTTGGGCGTACCCAGGTGTCCGCGGCGCAGTCAGTCGGTATCTGTGCTGCTCAGTTAGAAGCAGTAGATCCACTCTGCTTAAACCTATACTCAGAGCTAAGCGAATAAGATTGACAGGGACAGGCAAGATGTCTGACCTCGTCACCTGAGGGAGGGGGAACGCCCTTGAGATTAATTACAATTGATTTGCCGATCTCTAATGCACAGTGAGAATTTTCAAACTACAGCTAGGGGAGGGAAATAGGGACACAGAACCATCATGTTCCATAGAATGGGGAAAGTATGAAAATTAGTATGAGAACTGCAAAACACAACGTTCGTGTGAAACTACCCTTAAAGGGGTTTTCCAGGATTTTACTTACTCCTCAGGATAGGTCATCAGTATCTGATCAGTGGGGGGTCCGACCCCTTTCAGATGTTTGGAAAAGGCACCGGTGTTCGTTTTAGTGCCGCGGCCTTCTCTTAGCTTTTCCTAGGCCAGTGACGTCACGTTCATCGGTCACGTGGTCTAGGAGCGGCTCAGCCCCATTCAAGTGATTGGGGCTGAGCGCGATACCAAGCACGGCCACTATACAAGGTACGGCGCTGTTCTTGGTAAGCTGTGAGAAGGTGGCGGTGCTCACTGGAGCGCCGGTGCCTTCTCAAACAGCTGATCGGCGGGGGTCACGGGTGTCGGACCACCACCGATGAGGACAGGTCATCAGTAGTAAAAATCCTGGAAAACCCCTTTAAAACAAATACAAGTATAAGGTGAAATTATATCAATGGACGCGAGATGTCAGGCTCTGCCCACAGAATGCCATTATTATAGAATAACCTCATGACCCCTTTAAGGAGAACAACTTACTCTAGGTTATTAGCTACAGCTTCACAAGGTTTATTAAGATATATGGTTGACATCTGAGAAGCCATCACAGTAACGTTCCCTCCATGAGTCGGCTCGCCAGTCACTGACGGTAAGGGTTCACTTTTCAAGGATGGGAGGTGAGCAGAGTTAAGGAGGTAGGAGTCCCCTCCCAAGGCATCGAGGCTGGCACTGGCTTGTGGGGTGCAGATGCTGGAAACACTGACATCACCATTAAGGCTTGGACCCTCTGATGCTTGGCCGCTCAGTGCAATGTCTATTGGGTGGCCTGGATGTGACGAGGGGTGTGCTGTGGCACTGCTGGCACAGGTCTCATCATTTTGGCACACAAGTTGTGCTTCACAGCCAGCGGGCAAATGACTTCCTGTCAAGCGCCTCACGGCCTCCGTTAGTTGGACGCCTCGGTGAGGAGAGCGGCCGACTTTATTACTTTCACGAATAAGCCGCGTGGCTTCCTCAGCTTTGGCCATTCCCTCCATGATGCTGGATTGAGAAGTAGTCCGCGCACGAATGCCAGTGTAATGAAGTGAAGGAACCAGCCCATTAGGTTGGCCGAAGCCTCCTTTCTCGCTGGAAAGACAGGAAGCAGACTTTGCTCCAACCTGAGGTGGGTTTGGCGTCTTCTTCTTGTCTACATGTGGATGTAAAGGCACTTTAGCGCTGCCGGGTCGGAGGAAGGAGTTGGTAATGAAGCCTGACCTGGACGGATCTGAGGTCAGCTTGGCTGCAACACTGGAAGGTCTTCTGATGGCAACGTCCGGGAGCTCGCCAGCGGCACTTGGCAGGTGAAACTGATCTACCAACGAAGACGTCATGGCACTGTCAGTTTTGGCAGATTTAAGGAAAGGCCTGATTGGTGGATACTTGTAGCGGGTGGAGATAAGCCTCTCACTTTCTGTCTTTGGCACCAAAGAAGGAGGTGTTGGCTTTTTAGAAGAAGTTCTATGGAAAACCAACGTCCTTTCGAGGGTGTCATGCAGGGACCGTCGCCCAGTTGGTGGAGGAGACGGCGTCAAAGGTGTGGTTTTGCTGGGCCCGGAGAACAAACAGTAAGGACGTGGGAACACGTAGTAAGTAGATCGGCGGTCATGAGCCAGATGGGCATGTTCCCTGTTCAGCTTCCAGAGATCTGCAGCAGGGCCGTCACTTCTGGGTTTGTCCGGGTCAGGAGTCGGCCTCTGACCACCTTCACCTCTAAGCTCAGCAATGTACACCTGTGCCTCGACTGAGGCCATGAATGGCCATCTCCCAGATGTTAGTCCAGTGTGACAAACACGCTCCTTAGTGCTTCATTGTCTGTGGTAGGACCCTTCATCTGCAAAGACCAAGAAAGGAAATGGTTACTTAATATTCTAGAGATTTCTAAAGATAAAATCAAAGACCTGACCTAGGAGCAAAGTGGCCAACAAGCCTTGAGGTTTGCTGAAGACACCTAAAAGGTTTTCACTTAAAGAAGAACTCTCGCAAAAAAAAAAAAAAAAAAAAAATTCTCTGTCCTGCTAGAAATGTACATGATGTAATCTGTAGTGAATGTCATTTTCTTACCAGTGTCTGTATTTGTGAGTTATAGCTCCCTGATGTTTCTCATCTGTGTCATGTGACCAGCAATCAGACTCACCAGATAACATAGCATCTTATGTTTGGACAGGAAGTCTATTTCTCTATGCATTCCTATGGGAGCCTCACTTTCAGTCTCATAGGAATGAATAGAGAAGTAACTGGCTTCCTGTCCTGGGTCAGTTGGAGGTCAGGGAGTTGGTCACATGACCCAGCTACAATTAGAAGAGAGGTGATAACTCACAAATACAGTCTCTGATAAGAAGATTACATCATGCACCTTTCTAACAGATCAGAGAATAAAAATTTTTGTGGGAGTTCTTCTTTAACATCTCAACATCAGTCGCATAGTAACATAGTAGTAATACGGAAATAAGACACGTCCATCCAGTTCTGCCTATTGGGGGCCGTCACATACGGTAGATTTTGTCGTAAAAATTTCTGAGACTGAAAATCAGTTTCATTCATCAGAGTCAGGCCTGCAGAAATTCATGTTCTTGCCGCCAAAATAACCACGTAGAGATGAAAGAAGATGATTTACAGTCAGAAAAATTCCTACAGCAAAAACTGCAGTGTGTGAAGGGACTCCAGATTACGCAACTTTCCCCATAGCGTCAATGGGGTTGTTTACGTGAACAGAAAAACCGCACCAAAAACGTGCAAAAGCTGTGATAAATAGTGCAGATGTATTTGCATTTATTAGCAAAAAAAAAAAAAAAAAAAAAAAAAAAATAAAAAATTGTCCCCGAAGGTGTGCATAGCTCTTAAAGGGGTTCTCCAACACTAACAAAAACTCCCCATATGCCCGGGTCCCTCACACTGAATCTACTTAGCTGGCTTCCACTCCCTGCGAGATAACCATTGATTTGAATAGGAACAGTGTAATGCTTTATCTCCCCTGTGGCGGCGCTGCAGAGAAACGGAAGGTTTCCACATAGATTACAGTTGATTGCTGGCGACTGAAGAAGGAAGACACTATGGGGCACATTTATCAAGCTTTTTTTTTTTTTTTTTTTACTCCAAAAAAAAAAAAAAGTGAAACAAAACAACAAACACGGACATATTGGCACATTTGCCTTAATTTGCGCCTCAATTCTTTCATAAAATCAGGTTTGTCTTTTTTGGTTTAAAGAGGACCTCTCCCCGCTCCTGACATGCCTGGTTTATAGCTTCATGCATTTCCCACGTAATACAATTCTGGAGCATCTATTCTTATGTCTCTATGTTGTGCCGTTCCTTTATTATTCCTGCTAGGAGTTATGAATGAATTGCTAGCAGTCTGCAGTAAGGTACAGAGGGGAGGTAACATGTTGGGGGTGTGTCCCTGCACAGTCTGACTCATCCATCAGTGCTGCCATTGTTAGACTGTGCAGGGACACACCCCAACTGGTTACCTCTCCTCTGTACCCTTACTGCAGACTGCTAGCAATTCATTCATAACTTCTAGCAGGAATAATAAAGGAACGGCAGCACATAGAGACATAAGAATAGATGCTCCAGGATTGTTATTACATGGGGAATGCATGAAGCTATTAATACAGGCATGTCAGGAGGAGGGGGGAGAGGTCATCTTTAAAGGGTTATTCTCATTTTAGATAATGGGGGCATATCGCTAGGATATGCCCCCATTGTCTTATAGGTGGCGGGTCCCACCGCTGGGACCCGCACCTATTTCCAGAACGGAGCCCCTGAACTGAATGAGGGCGCACTGCGCAGCTGCCCTCCATTCATTTCTATGGGGCTGCCGAAAATAGCCAAGCGCCGAGCTCGGCTACTTTCGTCGGCTCCATAGAAATGAATGGAAGCGCACCGTGCATGCACGGCCCGGCTCCCATTCATTTCTATGAGCGGAGCGGGGACCCGAGCCTGGTGGTGGCCGGACCGCCCAGCGCTCCCCGCTCCCTTCTGGATATAGGTGCGGGTCCCAGCGGTGGGACCCGCACCTATAAGACAATGGGGCATATCCTAGGCGATATGCCCCCGTTGTCTAAGATGAGAATACCCTTTAAGTCTGACCCCTAGTGGTCGTTTTCTTGTACGACAGATTCATAAATCACTAAATCTGGTCTAGTGTACACAATGAAATTGTGGCGGCAGGTGAGCGGAAATTAGGCGCAATTCTCCATGAATGTACGCCCAGGCCTGGGGTGAAGTACAAATGAGACTGTTTTTACGACTAAATTAGGTGCACCTACATGAACAGGTCGGGAAATAGGTGCAAAAGTTAAACTTCTGAATTAGTCTCAAAAACCCAAACTAAGGCCTCATCTCACACGTCCGCTATAATGTGTCTGCATCCGTTTCCGCAATTGCGGACAATTATGCGGGATCCATTCATTTCAATGGGTTCCTGGAAAAAATGCGGACAGTACACCGTGTGGTGTCCGCATCCGTGTGTCCGTTCCGACTGTCCGCATAAAGAAATCCTCCTGTCCTACTTTTCTCTCGAATTGCGGTCCGTAGCACAATGAAAGTCTATGGATCCGCAAAAAATGAGGAAGACATGCGGAAAGGCATCCGCATGTCATCCGTATTTGCGGGATTCCGTTCCAGGAGGGGAGGAGGAAAAAAAAAAAAAGAAAAAAAAGAGAAGGTACAGATGTTATTCATCCTTTCTGTTTTTTTACGGAAAAATTGAGTTTTTTGCGGAACAACGGATCCGCAAAAAACTGACCGTTTTCCAGGATGTGCACAAATACGGACGTGTGAATGAGGCCTTAAAAAAGACGACAGCCGGAAAGAGGCTTTTTACTCATAAAAACAGGCGCAGACACTATAGTAAATGAGCCCCTTTGTGACAGACTTTCAAGAACCCTAACAAATTCGTGTCCACAGCAACCGGGAAATTGCTCCATAACAATATCCAATAGATGTAAGAACCACACACTGGATACAGGTGCGACACACAGAAGCCGCTCTGTAACGTGAGGCTCAGTCTGATAGGTAATGAAGTCACAGGGCTGTGAACACGGAAACCGGAGCGGAGGACAATTAGCCGGTAACTGGCGAGACGTACACAAAGCCCAGCTCAACAGAACGCTAATTAATTCTTTCCTCCGCTTCTGACATATTAATGAGGGTGGATTTCTAGCCGGCGGATTAAATGTCCGACCACCGTTCACTCAGGGATCGCACGTCGCCCTTTTCCCGCTTGTCTCAAAATCGGCTCCAATATGAAAACCGTTGCGGGCGGCGGCATGAAGTGGATTCATAAGCTTTAGGCCTCAGGCACACGAACGTATTTTGTTTCCGTGTCCGTTCCGTTTTTTTTTTTTTATGGCGGATAGGATGTGGGCCCGTTCATTTCAACGGGTCCGCAAAAAATGCGGACAGCACACGATGTGTTCCAATCACGAGAACATGTCTCCATCACGCCATATGGGAAATTTACAAACTGATCTGATCGGCCCAATCAGACATTACTAGTAGATACTCGATAAACCCTCATGCAAATGACTATGTATTTTGCGGTCCTTGAATTGTGAATCTGCAAAATAGGGATGCCACCCGTGCTACCGCTGCACTTTCTGCAGACCACACTGAGTTCGATCGGTCCATGGTCCTCATTTTACGACCTAGTACATGTTCTATCTTTTTGCAAAACAGAGATATGAATGCGGAAAGCTGGCGGCCCCATCCATGCGCTTTCCTCACCAGTATGCCCGTTCCGCAAGAAGATATATGTTTGCAGAATGTGGTCCTCTTGCAGTCAAGGGTCCACAAAAAAATAAAAGCAGACGGCACATGGACCTCATCCGTATTTTTACAGATCACTAAACTAATACGGTGGCGCACATGAAGCCTAAGTGTCTATTGATCGGATACTCAAAGTTGTCCTTCCAAAAAACTGGTAATGGATAAAATAAGGCCAGCAGACGCTGCACTAAATGCTGCTCATCCTCTGACTCAGCGCGTTCCGTTCAGCCGGCTCACATCCAGCTGTTACTCATGACGCCACCTCACTGGTATTCCAGCAGCTTCCTGCACCCGGCTCGGCCGCCAGCAGAACACGGCTCTGTGAACGAAGGGGCAAAAACCAAATCCTCGCTGGATTAAACCTTTACAACAGCTTAGGCTGTCCAGCTGAGCCAGTGTCCGTGTTATAATGGGAGCCCTCCCTGCCCCCGCACACAGCGAGCTGCCGAGATATGTCCGCAGGAATCCGTGCCATGTGCCAACCGGGAAAACGAAAATGTGAATGGAAAGAGTTTCACCTAATCATACATGAGACCTAACATAACACTGCGTCATTAAAGGGACAGCGCCTGACAATATCTCTGATCCCGAGTCACATCCTATATTATACTCCAGAGCTGCACTCACTATTCTGCTGGTGCAGTCACTGTGTACATACATTACTTATCCTGTATTATACTCCAGAGCTGTACTCACTATTCTGCTGGTGCAGTCACTGTGTACATACATTACTTATCCTGTACTGATCCTGAGTTACATCCTGTATTATACTCCAGAGCTGCACTCACTATTCTGCTGGTGCAGTCACTGTGTACATACATTACTTATCCTGTATTATACTCCAGAGCTGCACTCACTATTCTGCTGGTGCAGTCACTGTGTACATACATTACTTATCCTGTATTATACTCCAGAGCTGCACTCACTATTCTGCTGGTGCAGTCACTGTGTACATACATTACTTATCCTGTACTGATCCTGAGTTACATCCTGTATTATACTCCAGAGCTGCACTCACTATTCTGCTGGTGCAGTCACTGTGTACATACATTACTTATCCTGTATTATACTCCAGAGCTGTACTCACTATTCTGCTGGTGCAGTCACTGTGTACATACATTACTTATCCTTAGCTAAGTCCTGCCCTCCCCTGCACTACGGTGCTTCTCACTGCTGACATTATCCTCCTGGCTACAACAGGGGCACAGAGGTCACTGTGCAGCCAATCACTGGCCTCAGCAGCATACAGGGCGTCAGCACTGCAGCCAAAGAAAACCAAAAGCAGCTGGGACGACGACAGCTCAGAACCGGAAGCGGCAGGGGACAGAAGGGGCGACTATTTAGATATTTATTATATTACTGAACTCGGACAACATCTTTAACCATAAGAAAATACCATCCGGCTCCGGTGTAAAATCCAGGTACAACTTTATTCCTTGTTCGCAGCAATACACACACAGGGGAAATTAGGAAAATGGCCTGGCCCTGATGGAGTTAAACAACGGAAAAACGCAAGTCCATCAGAGTGCGGCACAAGAAGATGAGCCCTTCAAGCCGTCCATTAATCATATTGCACTGTGCTGACATTAACCATTCGGTTCCATTACTTCCTTCACGATCTCCAGGCAATCCTTGTGATAATCTTGTGTTGTCATCACTGTGGACATAAGCCGTGTCCACTGACAACCATCGCCTGTGTTCCTGACAACGGGCTCGTGTTCTGTATTTGCGCAGGGAATGAGTACACCGACAAGCGTCTCCAGAGAGACCTGAACAAGGTGCCACAGTTCTATCCCTACAAAGGTCTATTCACGGGATCTACGTTTACCATCCCAAAATCCACCAGGAGGGAACGCCCCAGGAACAGCCGGGGAACAGAAAGCAGCTGTGTACAGAGTACAGGCCATCACTCGGGGAGATTCAGCAAAACTGGCGAGACGGAAAACTCACTTTGTTGCCCATAGCAACCAGATTCCAAAGGCAGCTTGGAAAAATGAAAGGTGGAATCTGACTGGTTGCTATGGGCAACTAAACTTTATTTTTTTAAACACCAGTTTTGATAAATCTCTTCTACTGGCTTTATACTGCATCCGTGTCTGCTCCGCATTTTTCAAGGATCACATGAGAACCTTTTCATGTCTACGGGGCCGCGAAAAATGCAGACTGCACATAGATGTCATACGTGTGCCGACCGCATCTGTGCGTCCGTTCTGCAAATTATAGAGTGTCCGGTCCTTGTCTATTCTGCCGAGGAAAGTGCAGGATGCAGGCGGCTGGTATCCGTATTTTTCGGATCCGCTGATTGAGTCCTTACTTTCAAAGGCTTGCGTATCTGGAGAGGGCGACGGGTAGCTGAGAACATGGTTACGCCCTGTTCAGACGTGTTTTCTTCTTTATGTTCATTCACACGTCCTGTTTTTCTTTCCTGATCCGATTCGCATCCGATCCGCAAATCATGCAGATAGGATGCGGATCCATTCATTTCAATGGGTCCTGAAAAAATGCGGACAGCACTTAGTATACTGTCCGAATCCATTGTTCCGTTATGCGGATCCGCAAATAAGATAGAGCTTGTCCTACGTTTGTCCGCATATGCGGTCCGTGGTCCCATTATAGTCAATGGGTCCGCAAAAAATGAGGATGATATGCGGCATGCATCAATAGGTCATCAGCATACCAATCGCAGTTGCGGATCCGTTTCCAGGAAATAGAAAAAAGTACCCTACCGTTTTTTTGCGGAAACAGATCCGCAAAAAACGGACCGAAAATCTAGAAGAGAAGAATACGGACGAGCGAATGGAGCCCAAGTGCGTGACCTCCACATACATAACTGTGTGCCATAAGCCGTCCACTGATTTATAGTCGAAAAAAATACATCAAAACGGAGCAGACGTCACTTTTCAATATAGTTACATATATAAATTGTACCAACATATACCCGCTAGGCATAATATATAAGCTATGGATACAACTGGCGAATACAGAAAAGTTATAATACAAATATAGCAAGAACGCGGCCTTACTGACTGCCTCCTAGAAGACTAATAATATCTAACCAGGATTTATCAGTCCACCCAGCTTTTCTAGAGTCCCGAACTGGAGATCTGCTTAGCGATTCTACTATAGAAAGCATAGTGTAAAATAAAATAAATCAGTGATTGGCTGCAGTAGTCATGTGACCAAGAAGGATAACATCAGCATTTCCGGTTCCGTGGAGACAGAAGCTGTGGTGCTGGATTAGAGGGATGTCTAAAAGCTATAGCCGGAGACCGCCATTCCCCACAGTCTGCAACGGGAGCACCAGTTCTTCTCCGGCAGAATCCCGGGAATCGTGCCAGATACAGACCGGATCCCTGCCGGCTCTATTATAGTCAATGGAACCTCCCGCCATTTCTGGCTATGCCGGATACGATGAACTCCTGCAGGCTGTGCCGACAGTTTTAACAATAGTGTCAAACTAGCCTTGGTCGTGTTTTTGAGCATTTGCACCTACAGAAAACGTGATGCCAAAAGTCCCGGAAAAAAACGCTAAGAGCTCCAGCACGATGCGTCTATGAAAAGAAAACGGAAAGACAAAAAATGTCGCCTAATGAACAAACGCCAGGAGCAAAAAAAAAATTGTGTTATTTGTGTGTCCCGTTTTATATTTCCCGTAGACCTTCAGCTAAGGGCTCGTTCACATCACCGTTTGGATTTCCGTTATATTTTAGATCCGTTTCTAATAACGGATCTAAATATAACGGAAGGCAAACGGATACAAACGGACAAGACCTAACGGATCCGTTATAACGGACATAATGCGTCCGTTTATGTCCGTTATTCCCGTTTTCTAAGGGATCCGTTTTTTTTTCTTCGTTTTTTTCATTTGAGCATGCTCAGAAAATAAAACGGATCTTCAAAACGGACGGAATAACGGATAATATTTAAGCACTTCCGTCGTTCTATCCGTTACTACATTGACTTCAATGAAATAGTAACGGATTCCGTTACATCTCCGTTATTTTAGACGGGAACAAACGTCCTGCATGTAGGATTTTTTTCTCCGTCTAGAAATAGCGGAATAAGCGGACGGAATGGAGCCAAACGGAGTCAACTGACACTTTATCAGTCAATACAAGTGAATGGGATTTTAAACGGATACGTTTCTTTACGTTCAAGTTCATCCTCTGAACGGAGGAATCGAACGGAAAGATGAACGGTGATGTGAACGAGCCCTAACATCCGGAGCTGACGCTTTTACTGTAAAGAACACTGCAAAAAGTGCTGGCGCAGAAAAAAAAAAAAAAACACCTTAAAAACTTGTGTAAAGCACCGTCAAAGGGATTTCCTAGTGCACAGATACTGATGTCCTATCTTGGCGACACGTCATCGCCGATCAGTCACTGGACACTACACAAAGGACAGACAGCAATCCATCCAACGTGTAGTGGATTTACCACCATACCGTAGCTCTGCGCACATTCAAGGGAACGGCCATATACAGGTGGATGGAGCCTTCTGTAAACTGTGGAGGTTTCTGGTGCGGACGCTGGGTATAAGACCCCACCGATCTGATATTGATAGGTCCATCCGTATCTGTCACAAAACCACTGCCAATGCTAGGAGTTGTAGTTTTGCACCAGCTGGAGGAGGAACACTTGTTTAAAGACCCTTGAAGGGATTCTCCAGATACAGAGTGGACTGCAGAGAGTCCTACTGATGGGGGGCACCGGGACAACCCACTGTTAGCGCCCAGGGAGGAAACACACAGGACCCCCATCCCACAAGATCCAGGCTGCATTATGAAAATCCAAAATTACAAAAAAAAAACATAGAAACCATCAGCAAACTTCTAGGTCCGAGTCCTCCCCAGGTCTAGGCCCAACCCAGTACCGAAGCCTCGCAAAGTGCACTCAGCTAGCCCAATGCACTGAGACAAGAACCTGAACATGGACTGCAGCAGACATATGGCGTGCTGTGACAACAGAAGGCGGCTGAACATGCCAGGAGTTGTAGTTCCTTAGTCATTTGAAAGCCACCTCTACAGTCACATATCCTGAAGAGCCTCAAGTACTACAACCCCCAGCAAAACAACTAAAACTATCAGCACAGCCAAAGTCACCCTTATAACACAGGCTGCCGAACTACAAGGCCCAGCCTGCCCTGACAAACGTATGACAGAAGGTGGAAGCTCTATCAGTCACGTGACTGGAAACATGATTCTGCTGCGCCCTAATTCCCCGCCATTATTACCCAGTTACCCCAATAAAAATGCAGAACGCAAAGCCGTTGTACTGACCCACCCCGCGTCTACGACTCACCCACACCACAGAGCAGCGAGGACTCGCGCCGCCCGGACTCTCACAAGATCCACTCCACCCGCCGAACCCGGGCTTGGCGGTCTCCCCTCTCCTAGCAACCACGCAACTTGAGCTTAAAAAGCGCCCTGCGTCACTTCCGGCTCCAGCCGCTCAGTAGCCAATCGAATCCGAAGAAGGTCATGTGACTGGGCGTGACCGATGACTTTTGAGGCGCCATCTGGAGACCATCTTCGTACACTCATCAGCGGGGGGAGTTTCCCGTGACGGTGACGTATGCTGTGCATGTAGGGCGGCCATGTTGGTACTCCCCGTTAACGCCGCGTTCATGGAGGGTGAAGTCGGCGGAAGCTTTCGCTTGCCGCGCCAGCCTCATAAAAGACACGTTCTGCCTGCGTGTGAGCCCAGTCATCAATACACAGTGTCAGACATAGCAGTCCCTGCTGCTCTGTGGTGTCCTCTATTACTTTCCGCGATAAAGTAACACACAAAAAAACTTTATTAAAAAAAAAAAATGACAATTACAAAAGTTGCACAGACTTCAGGGACATGAGCATAGGGTGGACACAGCACTTCTTGTACATAGGAGCAGTATTATAGTAGTTATATTCTTGTACATAGGAGGCAGTATTATAGTAGTTATATTCTTGTACATAGGAGCAGTATTATAGTAGTTGTATTCTTGTACATAGGAGCAGTATTATAGTAGTTATATTCTTGTACATAGGAGCAGTATTATAGTAGTTATATTCTTGTACATAGGAGGCAGTATTATAGTAGTTGTATTCTTGTACATAGGAGCAGTATTATAGTAGTTATATTCTTGTACATAGGAGCAGTATTATACTAGTTATATTCTTGAACATAGGAGGCAGTATTATACTAGTTATATTCTTGAACATAGGAGGCAGTATTATAGTAGTTATATTCTTGAACATAGGAGGCAGTATTATAGTAGTTATATTCTTGAACATAGGAGGCAGTATTATAGTAGTTTATATTCTTGTACATAGGAGCAGTATTATAGTAGTTATATTCTTGTACATAAGAGCAGTATTATAGTAGTTTATATTCTTGTACATAGGAGGCAGTATTATAGTAGTTATATTCTTGAACATAGGAGGCAGTATTATAGTAGTTATATTCTTGAACATAGGAGGCAGTATTATAGGTAGTTATATTCTTGAACATAGGAGGCAGTATTATAGTAGTTATATTCTTGTACATAGGAGCAGTATTATACTAGTTATATTCTTGTACATAGGAGCAGTATTATACTAGTTATATTCTTGTCCATAGAAGCAGTATTATAGTAGTTATATTCTTGTCCATAGGAGCAGTATTATAGTAGTTATATTCTTGTCCATAGGAGGCAGTATTATAGTAGTTTATTCTTGTACATAGGAGGCAGTATTATAGTAGTTATATTCTTGTACATAGGAGCAGTATTATAGTAGTTATATTCTTGTACCATAGGAGGCAGTATTATAGTAGTTGTATTCTTGTCCATAGGAGGCAGTATTATAGTAGTTGTATTCTTGTCCATAGGAGGCAGTATTATAGTAAGTTTATATTCTTGTACATAGGAGGCAGTATATAGTAGTTATATTCTTGTAGCATAGGAGCAGTATTATAGTAGTTGTATTCTTGTACATAGGAGGCAGTATTATAGTAGTTGTATTCTTGTACATAGGAGGCAGTATTATAGTAGTTGTATTCTTGTACATAGGAGGCAGTATTATAGTAGTTGTATTCTTGTACATAGGAGGCAGTATTATAGTAGTTGTATTCTTGTACATAGGAGGCAGTATTATAGTAGTTGTATTCTTGTACATAGGAGGCAGTATTATAGTAGTTGTATTCTTGTACATAGGAGCAGTATTATAGTAGATATATTTCTTGTACATAGGAGCAGTATTATAGTAGTTATATTCTTGTACATAGGAGGCAGTATTATAGTAGTTATATTCTTGTACATAGGAGCAGTATTATAGTAGTTATATTCTTGTACATAGGAGCCAGTATTATAGTAGTTATATTCTTGTACATAGGAGGCAGTATTATAGTAGTTATATTCTTGTACATAGGAGGCAGTATTATAGTAGTTATATTCTTATACATAGGAGGCAGTATTATAGTAATTATATTCTTGTACATAGGAACAGTATTATAGTAGTTATATTCTTGTACATAGGAGCAGTATTATAGTAGTTATATTCTTGTACATAGGAGCAGTATTATAGTAGTTGTATTCTTGTACATAGGAGGCAGTATTATAGTAGTTATATTCTTGTACATAGGAGGCAGTATTATAGTAGTTATATTCTTGTACATAGGAGCAGTATTATAGTAGTTGTATTCTTGTACATAGGAGGCAGTATTATAGTAGTTTATATTCTTGTACATAGGAGCAGTATTATAGTAGTTATATTCTTGTACATAGGAGCAGTATTATAGTAGTTGTATTCTTGTACATAGGAGCAGTATTATAGTAGTTATATTCTTGTACATAGGAGCTAGTATTATAGTAGTTATATTCTTGTACATAGAGGCAGTATTACAGTAGTTATATTCTTGTACATAGGAGCAGTATTATAGTAGTTGTATTCTTGTACATAGGAGGCAGTATTATAGTAGATATATTCTTGTACATAAGGAGCAGTATTATAGTAGTTATATTCTTGTACATAGGAGCAGTATTATAGTAGTTATATTCTTGTACATAGGAGCAGTATATAGTAGTTATATTCTTGGTACATAGGAGCAGTATTATAGTAGTTGTATCTTGTACATAGGAGCAGTATTATAGTAGTTGTATTCTTGTACATAGGAGGCAGTATTATAGTAGTTGTATTCTTGTACATAGGAGGCAGTATTATAGTAGTTATATTCTTGTACATAGGAGGCAGTATTATAGTAGTTTATTCTTGTACGTAGGAGCAGTATTATAGTAGTTGTATTCTTGTACATAGGAGCACTATTATAGTAGTTATATTCTTGCACATAGGAGCAGTATTATAGTAGTTATATTCTTGTACATAGGAGCAGTATTATAGTAGTTATATTCTTGTACATAGGAGCAGTATTATAGTAGTTGTATTCTTGTACATAGGAGCAGTATTATAGTAGTTGTATTCTGTACATAGGAGGCAGTATTATAGTAGTTGTATTCTTGTACATAGGAGCAGTATTATAGTAGTTATATTCTGTACATAGGAGGCAGTATTATAGTAGTTGTATTCTTGTACATAGGAGCACTATTATAGTAGTTATATTCTTGTACATAGGAGCAGTATTATAGTAGTTATATTCTTGTACATAGGAGCACTATTATAGTAGTTATATTCTTGTACATAGGAGCAGTATTATAGTAGTTATAATCTTGTACATAGGAGCAGTATTATAGTAGTTATAATCTTGTACATAGGAGCAGTATTATAGTAGTTATTATTCTTGTACATAGGTGGCAGTATTATAGTAGTTATATTCTTGTACATAGGAGGCAGTATTATAGTAGTTATATTCTTGTACATAGGAGGCAGTATTATAGTAGTTGTATTCTTGTACATAGGAGCAGTATTATAGTAGTTTATATTCTTGTACATAGGAGGCAGTATTATAGTAGTTATATTCTTGTACATAGGGAGCATATTATAGTAGTTATATTCTTGTACATAGGAGGCAGTATTATAGTAGTTGTATTCTTGTACATAGGAGGCAGTATTATAGTAGTTATATTCTTGTATACATAGGAGCAGTATTATAGTAGTTGTATTCTTGTACATAGGAGGCAGTATTATAAGTAGTTATATTCTTGTACATAGGAGCAGTATTATAGTAGTTGTATTCTTGTACATAGGACAGTATTATTAGTAGTATATTCTTGTACATAGGCAGTATTATAGTAGTTATATTCTTGTACATAGGAGGCAGTATTATAGTAGTTTGTATTCTTGTACATAGAGCAGTATTAAGTATTATATCTTGTACATAGAGGCAGTATATAGTATTATATTCTTGTACATAGGAGCAGTATTATAGTAGTTATATTCTTGTCCATAGGAGGCAGTATTATAGTAGTTATATTCTTGTACATAGAGCAGTATTATAGTAGTTAAATCTTGTACATAGGAGGCAGTATTATAGTAGTTGTATTCTTGTACATAGGAGCAGTATTATAGTAGTTGTATTCTTGTACATAGGAGCAGTATTATAGTATTATATTCTTGTACATAGGAGCAGTTTATAGTAGTTATATTCTTGTCCATAGGAGGCAGTATTATAGTAGTTGTATTCTTGTACATAGGAGCAGTATTATAGTAGTTATATTCATGTACATAGGAGCAGTATTATAGTAGTTATATTCTTGTACATAGGAGCAGTATTATAGTAGTTATATTCTTGTACATAGGAGGCAGTATTATAGTAGTTATATTCTTGTACATAGGAGCAGTATTATAGTAGTTGTATTCTTGTACATAGGAGCGGTATTATAGTAGTTATATTCTTGTACATAGGAGCAGTATAATAGTAGTTATATTCTTGTACATAGGAGGCAGTATAATAGTAGTTATATTCTTGTACATAGGAGCAGTATAATAGTAGTTATATTCTTGTACATAGGAGGCAGTATTATAGTAGTTATATTCTTGTACATAGGAGCAGTATTATAGTAGTTTAATATATTACTGTAATAATATTCAGTTAATACACAAGAACCGATCAAGTTGTGTTTTTATTGTGTCATATGGAAGCCAACATTTTAGGTAAAAAAAAACAAAATAAGTGAGAAAGCATTTATGATTAGAAATAATCCAAATCCATTTAGGTGGTTAATAACGTGAACATCTTATGTTTCACCTCATGCAAGTATAAAATGTAGTAAATGAGAAGACTAAAGCTTTCCAACAATGATGTAAAATAGACATTAATCACAGAATTAGAAGTGCTCAGTGCTGCAGATAACTGGGGATATCCTGTAAATACGGCCACAGATTGAGGTGAACGAGGTTCAGTCTCCGGGACACATTCCCTCTGAATGTCCATCCAAGGTAAAGACTGGGAGGTTAAGATGGAGGAGCTGACACACTCGGTGACTACTGGAGACCTCACTTTGCATACAGCTTCTATTTAGGACCCAGGAGGTAAGTGACAAGGCATTCTCTAAACAGACATTTCTTCAAGGCGACTTCACTGTCTGCAATTCATCCAGCAAATGATCTAATGCAGGGATGCTCCAGCTGCTGTAAAACTACAACTCCGATCATAGAGCTCTCCTGTAGGCTGTCCGGCCATGCTGGGAGTTGTAGTTTTGAAACCACAGGAGGGCCACAGATTGGGCATTCTTGATCTCCCGACTCTATTGCTGGCAGATGTCGTGGGGACGAAGGGCAATGTTGGTTTTCAACATGCACAATCCTTTTGTTCCCAGAGGAGGCGTCTGCCAGCGTCTTTATCCCCTCTCTCTACTGAGCCATGGATGCATGTGTATGGAGGGGCCGAGCATTCAGCTCCTGAAGGTGTACGGCCAGCCCTTAGATGAAGCGAGCGATGTATCCTAGTCACACAGAGCAATTTCACCTCCTCAGCATGAATAACCCCCGCCTGCCGCCTTCACGTTCTTTGACAATACATTTATCTGAGAACTTACTGTCGCCTTCTAGATACTGACCTCTCCTGTACCGTGACCGTTTTCCTTTCCATTGCCTATATTTTATTAAAGAAGAACTCCCGCAAAAATTTTTATTCCATGTCCTGCTAGAAATGTACATGATGTAATCTGTAGTGAATGTCATTTTCTTACCAGTGTCTGTATTTGTGAGTTATATCTCCCTGATGTTTCTCATCTGTGTCATGTGACCAGCAATCAGACTCACCAGATAACACAGCATCTTATGTGTGGACAAAGTCTAATTCTCTATGTATTCCTATGGGAGCCTCACTCTGAGTCTCATAGGAATGAATAGAGAAGTGACTGGCTTCCTGTACTGGGTCAGTTGGAGGTCAGGGAGTTGGTCACATGACCCAGCTACAATAATAAGAGAGGGGATAACTCACAAATACAGTCTCTGATGAGAAGATTACATTCACTACAGATTACATCATGCAGCTTTCTAACAGGTCAGAGAATACAATTTTTTGCAGGAGTTCTTCTTTAAAGAGCATCATATATACACAGTATCTTAAGACACATCAACTTAAGACGAGCAACATCAAAAGTGTCCTGCAGTCGTCTATACACGGGAACAACGCAGCCCTGGAAATCCATTGGTCGAGTTTTATTGGAAGATGGGCGTTCACAACAAGTCAGGATTTCAGATCGTTAGGTAACTGGAGGTGGCCAGGAGCACATGGCGGAGGTTGTGGTGTGGGCCTGGTCTGGTGGGCCACAGATCAGCGACTAAACTACAACTTGTTTGGCTGTTCTTGAAATTCCCATAGAAGTGAATTTGAGCATGCTGGGAGTTGTAGTTTCACAACAGCTGGAGAGGCGCAAAGTTGCCGACCCCGGTCGTAGGCATATAAACGGCTCTAAAACGTCTGGCATTAGACACATGAAATTAGTAAATATTCCTAAGAGGTGCAGTGGTCGTCCCTCCAGCTTGAAGGGGTTGTGTCACCTCTAACGCTGGTGGTAGATCGCTAGGATATGCCACCAATGTCAGAAAGGAGCGGGTCCTGGAAGAAAGGGCCTCGAAAAATAAAGCAGAGTGCACCACGCTCTCCATTCATCACTATGGGAGTTGCTCAGCTATTTTCAGAACTCCCATAGAAGTTGAGAGCGCACTGCAAATCCATCTCTCCATTCACCTGCTGGAAACAGCCAAACCAGCGCTCCGCTATTTTCAGTGAATGGAGGGTGACCACACTTGCATGATGCCCTCTCCTTCACTTTCGGCTTATTCTGGAGATAGGTGCAGGTCTTTGCCATATGCTGCCAATGCTTGAGATGAGACGTACTCCTTTAACCACCTGTTTGGCAGCAGTGGGAAAAGTAGCTACATGGAGGGGCTGCTTTAGATGCTGCTACCTCCGGAATGGTAGCAGCTAGAAACATGCAACATGATCTTGTTTGAAAGCAGACATTCCAAGCTTTCAGACAATACCAGAATGACAACAATATGTTCAGGATAGAGAAAGATATCACTGATAGAAATCGGGATGCTGTGAATGCAGCTGAAAGTGAAGTAAAAACAGGTTTTACTCACGATTATTCCTAACAGTGATTTCTCCTCTGGTACTTGGACTTTAGCTTTAGGACTTAGAAAGCCTGGACTGTCAGCTTTCATACAAGACCAGTTGCATGTTTTCTAGCCTCTACCATTGAGGAGATACCACCATCTAAAGCAGCCCTCCCCCCTCCAGTTAGCTACTTTTCACACTCCCCAAGTTGGACTCAGTCAGTGGCAGATCTGCAGTGGTAAAATCGTCACCAAATAGTGTGAATTTGTCGCAGATTTCACCCCCTGTACTGCAAACTGAGAAATCCATGGCAGACAGGACATGGCCATATGACTGATGAGCTGAACTCAAGAGAAGTGCTAATTCTGCTGCAGACACGTTCCGCTGCACGTGGATGAGATTTGTGACAACGCTGTGGTTCTTTCACGGTGTTTACGCCATCTGTGGCCGTACCTTGAGAATGCCATTACACCCGGGGCTGAGCTGCAGTTACCGCAGTCTGACTGCTCTGTACTTACTATGGTTTTTGTGGTAAGTATAGCAGTAGCACAGTGTAACCGCGGTGGCGTAATAGCACCCCTGGGGCGCACCTACATGGGCAGGTAGTGTGCTGCACAGGCAAAACCGTACTGCAAATTGATGCAATTGTGCAATAAGGTTTCTGGCTGTATGCGCGTTCAACTCAATTTTCAAAATCTCAGCTTGCTGTCAGTGAAGGGTAACATTCAGGTTTACATCCAAAGCTTGAAAGCCTGTCCCAAACCTTATACTTCTCACAGCTAAGGCCCCTTTCACATGAGCGACTTTTCCGCGCGGGTGCGATGCCTGACGTGAACGTATAGCACCTGCACTGAATCCTGACCCATCCATTTTTTTTTTTCACGTATCAGTTCTGCGTTGTGTGAGTATCGCAGTATGTTCTATATTCTCCGTTTTTCACGCAGCCCTGGTCCCATAGAAGTGAATGGGGCTTCAGTGAAAAACGCATTGTGTCCTGAAGCAAGTGCGGATGTAATGCGTTTTTCACTGACGGTCGCTAAGAGATGTTGTTTGTAAACCTTCCGTTTTTTTTATCACGCGCGTGAAAAACGCATCAAAACGCATCGCACCTGCGCGGAAAAAACTGAACGCAATCGCAGACAAAACTGACTGACAGTGCGTGCAAAATGGCGCGAGTTTCGCTGAACGCGCCCGGAGCCAATCCGTATCGTTTGTGTGAAAGAGGCCTAAGGGTCTGTTACAATTGTATCTGCTGTGAGGTAACGACAACAGCAGCAAAAAGCTGGCACAGGCCCTGATAGCTCGTTACAATGTATCAGTGCAGGTAAAATGTATCAGTCTGGGCTCCACGCTGATACAATGTAGCAACCATCATACAACAGATTTTAAAATCAGCCTTTTTTTTTTTTTTAAACAAATGGGCGTTTACGTCAATTCAGATCTGGATTTTCAGCTTGCAGGTTTTGGCGCCAGAATGCGAAGAAATCTAACACATACGGAGCTTTTTTTTTTTTTTCAACTTCCCATTAATTTCAAAGGGAGAATCAGTGCAGATTCCGCACCAACATACAGCACGATGCTTCCTTTTTCCATGTTTGTTTCTTTCGTTCCACTTTTTTTTTTTTTTTTAAGTGCGGCCGTCCATTGAAATAAAGGCTGTTTAGAGGCATTTTTGGTACGAAAAACAGCGTCAAAAATCTGTGTGAACTGGCCCTGACGGAACACGTCTGTCCTTGGGGTCCACGGTTCATATAGGATTGTCTAGACCAGGGATGCTCAACCTGCGGCCCTCCAGCTGCTGCAAAACTACAACTCCCAGCGTGCTCGGAAAGCCTACAGCTATCAGCCTACAGCAGGGCATGATGGGAGTTGTAGTTTTACAACAGCTGGAGGCTCGCAGGTTGGGCGTCCCTGGTCTAGACCGATCCAACCGTAACAAAGTCCACTCTGTCAGAAGGATAAGGCCGGGTCTGGGTCTCAGACCTGTCCCCAATTCCCTAACAGCTAGCAGAGATTTTGAAACTGTAAAACACCGTATCTTAGAAATGTGAGTCACATCTTATATAACGAATGTGAGAAGCCGTTACATAAATGATCAGGTCTCCATACCTGTACACAGGAGAGGGCAGTGATGCAGAACATCCCATCGAGATCTGACTGAACCCCCTTTAAAGTGCTGTTTTAGCTACAATTAGTTCTAGAAGAAGCGCCACCGAGGTCAGAGATGTGGTGGTAAAATAAAAGCTATTGCAAATTAATATAGTAGATAATTCTTAAAGAAAGTCCTAAAAATCAAGCACAGGCCTGACATGGGGAGAGGGGGATGAGCCTCCGTCACCTTCCATATTGGCTAACCTGGGACAATGACGGTTTTGAACCGGTCAAAGCCAATGCCTCCACACAAGTAGGTCTTTAACTCGAAGTCTCTGGACAAGTCCACGTTCGGAAGAGCCGTCTGGTGATGGGACACAGGAGTTGGGGCAGCTAGAGCGGAGCAGCCTGTCATGGAAGCCGAAGTGGTGGGGTCCAGAGGAGGCACGAAAAACAGGTTGGGCAATGCCACACCGAGTGGCGTTCTTCTGATGGCAGGTCTTAGGCCAGGAGGACGATTTTGGTTTAGAGCAATGCGGACAGTACTGGTTGGGGGGTCGTGGTTCCTCACCTGCAGCCCCCCCTGGATCGCTGTAAGTGAGTGCAGTCAGCACTGAGCCCCATAGATACAATGCTGTAGCCGAGATGCTGGACCGCCTGTCCACCAACTCCTCTTCCAGGGGAGGAACGGTCAGGCTGGCCTCGGAGATCTCCTCTGGTGTAACTGGGATAAACAGAGGCACGGAGGCATCTGGAGCCGGGTCCGCGACAGAAGGGAGAAGTGCTGTGCCGTTTACCTCGCCAGCAGCCTTATGGAGAACAGAAACTGAGGCAAAGAAGGTGGCGACGCCGGTCAGGTAGACAAGACTCAGTAGACAGGCCAGCTGCAGAGAAGACAACCCATCAGCACATGCAACATCCCAGGTGACCGGTACAGGGTCCAGAAGCTTCCCTTACCTTGGTTATTTGCTGGAAGAAATCACTGAAGGCTTTCTGCCACAGCTCCTGCTCCAGCAGCACCGTCAGATCGGTGTAGGTGAACCAGCCGCGCTTCATACCCTGCTGCTCCGCCACTCTGGACGAAGGAGAGAAGTTATTTTTAAAGAAGAACTCCCGCAAAATATTTTTATTCTCTGACCTGTTAGAAAGGTGCATGATATAATCTGTAGTGAATGTAATCTTCTCATCAGAGACTGTATCTGTGAGTTATCCCCTCTCTTCTAATTGTAGCTGTGTCATGTGACCAACTCCCTGACCCCCAACTGACCCAGGACAGGAAGCCAGTTACTTCTCTATTCATTCCTATGAGACTCAGAGTGAGGCTCCCATAGAAATACATAGAGAAATAGACTTCCTGTCCACACATAAGATGCTGTGTTATCTGGTGAGTCTGATTGCTGGTCACATGACACAGATGAGAAACATCAGGGAGGTATAACTCACAAATACAGACACTGGTAAGAAAATGACATTCACTACAGATTACATCAGTCAGAGAATAAAATTTTTTGCAGGAGTTCTTTTTTAAGGATAAAAAAAATCTACGAGTTATTTTTGAAGTATTCAACACTAGAGGGCGCCACATGCAACCATTCAGCATAGCAGACACATCCAAAACATGAATACACTTCATATTGTACAGCGAATCAATTTCACCAGGACTTACCGGCCTTCCAACCACTGCAGCACCTCATAGAATTCCCCTGGGTGAGTGTACAAACTCCAGTCCTGTAGGAAAAGTCAAACATTCAATGAGAGATTTGGATTATCTGCACACCCATCGTTACATGTCAAAACTCTAGCAGCCTACAGCCACCACCAGGGGGAGCTTCAGCTGTTACTGAAGACTATTGAGGTCAAAGTGAGCTGTGTACAGCTGTGAGCGCCACCTAGTGGTCATTGAAGTAGCAGCAGACAATATGGTAAAAAAAATAAAATAATAATAATAAAAAAAAAAACAATGGACTTACGATCGCGCGGAGGAAATTCATCTCCAAATTATTCACTGTCTGGACATCCAGTCTTCCGGCTGCGCCCCACTCATCATTGAACACTTCTTCCTCCTCACCCTCGTCGTATAGGTACTTACTTGCCACCATCTATAGTACAAAAAGCAACACCGTACATCCATGAGCTTCACAGACGACATCATAAAACGAATTATTGGGTTATTGAAGTGAATTTTTGGTGAGATTTCCGCTGCGGGATTGAGCGGCATGGGCCGGGATTATCTGACCATCCAGCAGATCGCTGCGCTGTGTTTGGGAGGCCCAGGGACCAGATTTCGGAAGCTTGGGAGGAAACGCCATGTTGTTCAGCACAGACTGAGCAGGAACCATGTTACCTCTATACTTTCTGGTTTTTTTTTTTTTACATCCCATGGAGGGGAGGGGGTTAATTTTGATCCGGTCTATCGGCTTCATGGTTGCGTCACCCGCCAGGTCACATGTTCCGATCACCTGCCCCCGGCCGTGCTGATAACTGGTACAGCAGGTTCTGAGCCCCGGAGGAGAACTCACGTGTCTGCCGAGACACTCACCATGGAGATGAGGAACAGGTCGGATGATGAAATCTGCTGCAGGTACTCGGGGTTCCGGTGTCGCAGCCGCTCGATGTAAACCAAGGCCAGCATCATGGAGCAGGGCGAGATACAGGCCTCCCTAATGACAGAAACAGTCAGCAATGCCGCACATTCCACAGATCTCTGCAGAGTCACATGACACAAGCACAGAGAGGAGATCACCTTATGTAATAGTCACTTATGTAAGGTGCAAGACAAGGGGAGGAGCCAGAGCGGAGACTCACACAACATGCCCAGAAAAGAGGGGCCACAGTATGAAACTGACAGGCAATCTATTTTGTCTGCGCCTCTGACACGGCCTAATAGGCATACACTGAAGACAGACCTGGGGGCCTTCACTGGACCCTCCGCTGCCGAGCAGAGACAGACATCGCCACCCCGTGATCTCATTTACGTCAGTGAAGGTGGCTGATGGAGGGAACTCCTCCCTTAGGTGCCGCATGCACTATTGACCGTGGCATCTAAGGGGTTATACGGCTGAGATCGGCACCTCTGCCAATTTGGGCTGTTACAGCAGGAGCCTGGCTGTCATGAGAGGGACCCTTTTAACGGCGGCCTAAACTACGCCTTAAAAAAATGTATTGAAAGCCACTAGGGGGTTAAAGGGTTATTCTCATCTCAGACAATGGGGGCATATCACTAGGATATGCCCCCATCGTCTTATAGGTGCGGATCTCACCGCTGGGACCCGCACCTATATCCAGAAAGGGGGGGGGGGGGGGAGCGCTGCGCCTGGAGGACTCCAGGTTTCCCAGGGTCCGGCCACCACCAGACGCTGCTCCCCACTACTCCCATAGAAATGAATGGGAGCGCACTGCGCATGCGTGACCACCGCTCCCATTCACCTCTATGGAGCCGACGGAAATAGCCGAACCAGCGCTCGGCTATTTCCGCCGGCCCCATAAAAATAAATGGAGGGCGGCTGCGCATGCGCAGTGCACCCTCCTTCTCGATATAGGTGCAGCTGGGACCCGCACCTATAAGACAACGGGGGCATATCCTAGCCATCTGCCCCCATTGTCTGAGATGGGAATAACCCCTTTAAGCAATTTATCAATATGTTTTTACAAGTAAACTTACACATCCCCAAATTATGCAAATTAGCTGTGATGTCATGATTATCGGTAGGAGCCGAGTCACCGGTGACATCACCGTCTTCCTCCATTGCAGACATACAGGAGGCGATTTGTATAACGGGCGGCTCTGGCTGAACACCTGACAATACCAGAGGCGTCACGTAATGACCGATGAGACAACGCATCCTGCTCCACCTGCACTCACCTGACAACGTCAAGGGGCCCGTTTGTCAGTATTGTCTATAGAGCACAGAATACAGCATGCTGGGAGTTGTAGTTTCACAGTAGCAGGAGAGGGGCAGATATAGACCCCGCACTTACCTGGACACGTGAGCTGCATACTTCTTCTGCAGGCGACGGATGGGGCTGGGCGCGGCTTTCTGCAGCAGCTCCACCGCGATGTCTGTAAGGGGGGGGGGGACACAAATGAGAAGCGTCTCAGACCCCGGCCATGGGATGGCACTCATGGAGACTAGGGTATTGACAGGGCGTGTAGACTTTTGCAACATTTTCTATTTTGTGCCAATGCACCTGAATTAAAAAATATATAATTTTGATTGAAGTCCTACCGTTTTGTGTACGCAGCTCCTATGCATCTCCATGCCAACAGAGTACAAGTACACCCTGTGCAGTCTGCTCTATTCTTTTTCTTCTTCTAATGCCTATAGGCCAGCGTTCCCCCGATCTGTGGGTGGCTATTCAGCTGCTGCAAAACTACAACTCCCATTATGCCCTGACAGGAGTTGTAGTTTTGCAACAGCTGGAGAGCCATAGGATGGGGAACGCATTGAAAAGAGGTGACAGAGGAAGAGGACTGACACATGACTGAGATCAGACTGCACAGGGTTTGTTTGTAGTCTGTCACCACGGAGACGCACAGTTCTGCACTGGAGCTGCAGGCACAAAACGGTAGAATTTTAATCAGGACCACCTGCCATTGTCTCCTTTTATGAAATGCCCTGGAGCTATTAAATATACACTTGCTAAAGTGTACACGCCCTTTAAAACTTCAGTAGGACCGGACATGCTGCACTCACCGGCCACAGGACTGGACAGGTCCTCCATGGGGCACTCCGCCTCCCATCCGTAATACAGACGCTTCCGCACGCGCTCGCTCAGCTGGGGGTGTCCTGGGAGAAACTGGAGAAGAAAAACAGGGTGTCACCGAAAAATCCAGGGGTGACTGCAATAGAAGCTGAGATATGAGGGGCTGTATGTTGGGCTATGCTGACTACACTACAGTTTAGGGCCAGCTTGGTCAAGAATGGGTTAACCCCGAAAGGGGGGGAGGGGACCACAGCAGGAGCCCGATTCTCTGGCACCCGTCAGACTCCTCTTCTGATAATCCAGAACTGATAACGGATTAAAGGAATTTTACCCAAATCCTCAAGTTGTCCAGCAGTTAGATAAGCTTGGGGGATGACCAATATGGCTTCCAGAGCTGTAATCACCCAGCTTTCCCAATACTCTGAAAGGACGCAGCGTAGAGTTACACGCCCCCAGCTTTTCTATCACCACAGGACTGGGTATATCTGCCACTCAGAGCTCCTGAAAACACGATGACCCCCTGGAGCCCTGGCCATGTCGGGTGTCACCCAGCTTTAGATATCAAACCATGGAGTGACCCTTGTGGCCGTACTAGAAATCACCCAGCTTTCCCACACCCTGAAGGGCAGGTATATAGTGAAGGGTAGGTCCTATATTCCTGTAGCACTCAGCAGGTTTACTACTCAAACCTCCAGGAAACATGGGGACCCTTAGGGCAGCGGTGATACAGGTTATCACCCAGCTTTCCCACAACCCTGAATGACGGATAAGCCCAATTATAAACCAGAACTTCCCCCGGCTCCTCTACTGCTGCAGAACGGAGACGATTTCCCCATTCAGACCTCAAGAAAAGGAGACCCGTGTGGCAGCGGCCATACTGGAGGTCATCCAGCTTTCCCACAGTCCTGAAAGGCAGATCCACCTAGTTATAATACAGTGGAGGTCTGGGTAATTGGGTAAATCTCCAGAATACGTGGTATCCCCTGGGCATCGGCCATATTAGGTGCCACCCAGCTTTCCCACAGCCCTGAGAGGCAAACCTTAGTAATAAAGCAGGGCAATCCTCGATTACTACAGATTTACCGCCTAGGACTCTATAAAATGTGATAATCTACAGGACAGCGGCCATATGGGATGGCACCCAGCTTTCCCACAGCCCTGAGAGGCAGCCCAGCCCTCTATTACTACAGAATTGGTCAGACCCGCAGCTCAGGGCTCCAGGACACCCGACAACCCCAGCGAGCTCGACACCCAGCTTTCCCAAAGACATTAAAGATAAAAACAAACAAAACTTTATTTATATTCAAGTGACAGCAGACACCCGAGCCCGGGGCCTCCTCACTCACCGGGAACTCCATGAAGTCGTGTGATGGCAGCTGGAATCCGCCGCGCCCGCTCTCCTCCCGTGGCTGATGGCCAAACATGCGGCCTTGCATTCGGCGCTCCATGGCGGCTTCAAAACTACGGCGAGGCCGGGGCTGACACCGTTACACAGGCCTCACCGTCCTCCGGAGATCGGACCTGGAGACTCCGCCTCTTCCTGTCACTTGTACACAGCCCCGCCCACCCCCGAGCATTCAGGGCGTCAGTAGTCATGTGACATGCCAAAGTCACGTGGGTGTGAATAAGCCGCGGGACGTAGCGTCAGAGTAATAATAATAATACTAATAGCAATAATAATACTGCCCACGCGCTATGGTAATACACATTACTAATAGGACTAGGGGTGCCACCTTTCCTAACAGAGAATACCAGCCGAGTTAAGCCATGGCCCTTTGGGGTGTGGTTGTGTGTGTGTGTGGGGGTGTTAAGTCACTGTCATAATGTTGCTCCCAATATTAATAGTGCCCACCAGAATGGATAATGCCCCATTAGTGCCCCCAGAATGGATAATGCCACCATTAGTGCCCTGCAGAATTAATAATGCCCCCACTAGTGCCCCGTTATAATAGTAATGCCCCCATTAGTGCCCCCAGTAATAGTAATGCTTCCATTAGTGCCCCCCAGAATTAATAGTGCTCCCAGTAATAATAATGCCCTAATTAGTGCCCCTTAATAATAGTAATCCCCCATTAGTGCCCCAGTAGTAATAATGACCCTATTAGTGCCTCCAGTAATAGTAATGCCCCCATTAGTGCCCCCAGTAATAGTAATGCACCCATTAGTACGCCCCAGAATTAATAATGCCCCCCATAAGAGTAATGCCTTATTAGTGCCTCCACTAATAGTAATGCTTCCATTAGTGCACCCCAAAATTAATAGTGCCCCCAGTAATATTAATGGCTCCATTAGTGCTCCTAAATAATAGTAATGCCCCCATTAGTGCCCCCAGTAATAATAATGCACCAATTCTCTCTGCAAAAAAAACCCCAAAAAACTCACCTCCTCCATTTGATGGCGCAGCTCATGCTCACTGCTGACCGGGGGTTGGGGATGATGGGTGGTACTAATGAGCACCCCCACAATGGAAGCGCTCATTACTAACAGTCCTTATAGGAAAATACTGGCAATAGAAAAAAAATTACTGGCACTAAAATACCAGCCTGGCTGGTGAGATTCCATCCAATTGGCAACCCTAAATACGATATGAAAATAATCAGCGATGTTTAGGGTGAGGCGCAGGGTGACCTTGAAAACAGGCTTTGAATGTGATGTGATCCCCCTGACATCACAAGGTCCCTACCTTGCATGACATTTAGACATCTCACCGACCTCCTGGGTAGGTGTGATGTCACAGGAAAAGGCGGAGTCTCACACACACACACAGGATAAGCAGGTTGTTCTAGTGGTGATAGATAATAGTTCTCACCTCTCCTGTGTTCTCTCCTGTCCTTATACTATATACAGTGGTAAGCAGGGTGTTCTAGTGATGATAATCAGTTCTCATCTCTCCTGTGTTCTCTCCTGTCCTTATACTATAAACAGTGATAAGCAGGGTGTTCTAGTGATGATAAATAATCAGTTCTCACCTCCCCTGTGTTCTCTCCTCTCCTTATACTATACGCAGTGATAAGCAGGGTGTTCTAGTGATGATAGATAATCAGTTCTCACCTCTCCTGTGTTCTCTCCTGTCCTTATACTATATACAGTGATAAGCAGGGTGTTCTAGTGATGATAGATAATCAGTCTCACCTCTCCTGTGTTCTCTCCTATCATTATACTATATACAGTGATAAGCAGGGTGTTCTAGTGATGATAGATAATCAGTTCTCACCTCTCCTGTGTTTCTCTCCTGTCCTTATACTATATACAGTGATAAGCAGGATGTTCTAGTGATGATAGATAATCAGTCTCCTCACTTCCTGTGTCTCCTCTTCTGTCCTTATACTATTACAGTGATCAATGCAGGGTGTTCTAGTGATGATAGATAATCAGTTCTCACCTCTCCTGTGTTCTCTCCTGTCCTTATCTATATACAGTGATAAGCAGGGTTTTCTAGTGATGATAGATAATCAGTTCCTCACCTCTCCTGTGTTCTCTCCTGTCCTTATACTATACACAGTGATAAGCAGGGTGTTCTAGTGATGATAGATAATCAGTTCTCACCTCTCCTGTGTTCTCCCTGTCCTTATACTATATACAGTGATAAGCAGGGTGTTCTAGTGATGATAGATAATCAGTTCTCAACCTCTCCTGTGTTCTCTCCTGTCCTTATACTATACACAGTGATAAGCAGGGTGTTCTAGTGATGATAGATAATCAGTCCTCACCTCTCCTGTGTTCTCTCCTGTCCTTATACTATATACAGTGATAAGCAGGGTGTTCTAGTGATGATAGATAATCAGTTCTCACCTCTCCTGTGTTCTCTCCTGTCCTTATACTATAACACAGTGATAAGCAGGGTGTTCTAATGGGTGATAGATATCGTCTCAACTCTCCTGTGTTCTCTCCTGTCCTTATACTATATACAGTGATAAGCAGGGTTGTTCTAGTGATGATAGATAATCAGTTCTCACCTCTCTCTGTTCTCTCCCTGTCCTTATACTATACACAGTGATAAGCAGGTTGTTCTAGTGATGATAGATAATCAGTTCTCACCTCTACTGTGTTCTCTCTGTCCTTATACTATACATCAGTGATAAGCAGGGTGTTCTAGTCGGTGATAGAATAATCAGTCCTCACTCTCCATGTGTTCTCTCCCTGTCCTTATACTATATACAGTGATAAGCAGGAATGTTCTAGTGATGATAGATAATCAGTTCTCACCTCTCCTGTGTTCTCTCCTGTCCTTATACTATATACAGTGATAAGCAGGATGTTCTAAGTGATGATAGATAATCAGTTCTCACCTCTCCTCTGTTCTCTCCTGTCCTTATACTATACACAGTGATAAGCAGGGTGTTTCTAGTGATGATAGATAATCAGTCCTCACCTCTCCTGTGTTCTCTCCTGTCCTTATACTATACACAGTGATAAGCAGGGTGTTCTAGTCATGATAGATAATCAGTTCTCACCTCTCCCAGTGTTCTCTCCTGTCCTTATACTATACACAGTGATAAAGCGGATGTTCTAGTGATGATAGATAATCAGTTCTCACCTCTCCTGTGTTCTCTCCTGTCCTTATACTATATACAGTGATAAGCAGGGTGTTCTAGTGGTGATAGATAATCAGTTCTCACCTCTCCTCTGTTCTCTCCTGTCCTTATACTATATACAGTGATAAGCAGGGTGTTCTAGTGATGATAGATAATCAGTTCTCACCTCTCCTGTGTTCTCTCCTGTCCTTATACTATATACAGTGATAAGCAGGTGTTCTAGTGATGATAGAATATCAGTTTCACTCTCCTGTGTCTCTCCTGTCCTTATACTATATACAGTGATAAGCAGGATGTTCTAGTGATGATAGATAATCAGTTCTCACCTCTCCTGTGTTCTCTCCTGTCCTTATACTATATACAGTGATAAGCAGGGTGTTCTAGTGTGATAGATAATCAGTCCTCACCTCTCCTGTGTTCTCTCCTGTCCTTATACTATATACAGTGATAAGCAGGTGTTCTAGTGATGATAGATAATCAGTTCTCACCTCCTCCTGTGTTCTCTCCTGTCCTTATACTATACACAGTGATAAGCAGGGTGTTCTAGTGATGATAGATAATCAGTTCTCACCTCTCCTGTGTTCTCTCCTGTCCTTATACTATATACAGTGATAAGCCAGGATGTTCTAGTGATGATAGATAATCAGTTCTCACCTCTCCTGTGTTCTCTCCTGTTTATACTATATACAGTGATAAGCAGGGTGTTCTAGTAATGAAGATAATCAGTTCTCACCTCTCCTGTGTTCTCTCTCTCCTGTCCTTATACTATATACAGTGATTAAGCAGGATGTTCTAGTGATGATAGATAATCAGTTCTCACCTCTCCTGTGTTCTCTCCTGTCCTTATACTATATACAGTGATAAGCAGGATGTTCTAGTGATGATAGATAATCAGTTCTCACCTCTCCTGTGTTCTCTCCTGTCCTTATACTATACACAGTGATAAGCAGGTGTTCTAGTGATGATAGATAATCAGTTCTCACCTCTCCTGTGTTCTCTCCTGTCCTTTATACTATTACAGTGATAAGCAGGGTGTTCTAGTGATGATAGATAATCAGTTCTCACCTCTCCTGTGTTCTCTCCTGTCCTTATACTATATACAGTGATAAGCAGGGTGTTCTAGTGATGATAGATAATCAGTTCTCTCACCTCTCCTGTGTTCTCTCCTGTCCTTATACTATATACAGTGATAAGCAGGGTGTTCCTATGATAGATAATCAGTTCTCACCTCTCCTGTGTTCTCTCTTTCCTTATACTATAACAGTGATTAGCATGTTCTAGTGATGATAGTTCACCTCTCGTTCTCTCCTGTCCTTATACTATATACACAGTGATAAGCAGGGTGTTCTAGTGATGATAGATAATCAGTTTCTCACCTCTCCTGTGTTCTCTCCTGTCCTTATACTATATACAGTGATAAGCAGGGTGTTCTAGTGATGATAGATAATCATTTTCTCACCTCTCCTGTGTTCTCTCCTGTCCTTATACTACTATACAGTGATAAGCAGGATGTTCTAGTGATGATAGATAATCAGTTCCTCACCCTCCTGTGTTCTCACCTGTCTTATAGCTAATAGTTACAGTATAAGCAGGATGTTCTAGTGATGATAGATAATCAGTTCTCACCTCTCCTGTGTTCTCTCCTCTCCTTATACTATATACAGTGATAAGCAGGATGTTCTAGTGATGATAGATAATCAGTTCTCACCTCTCCTGTCCTTATACTATAATCAGTGATAAGCAGGGTGTTCTAGTGATAGATAATGAGTTTCACTTCTCATGTGATCTCTCCTGTGGACCCATCACTGCTGGATCCAGTCATTGGCTGCAGCAGATCATCATGCCTATGCCGGAGAGGAAGTAAACAAATTTTATTTTATTTTGAGAGGGATAGAGTTTTTCTATATCTAACATGTTACAAAGTCAGCAGAAGAATCCCTTAGGTCCTGCGCATGTGCCATTGATTCCTTCTCTCTGGCAGGTCCCTGGACTGTCAGTTTAGCGGGAAGCCCCCTGACTCACTATAACTGTCCTGGAGCATGCGCAGACCAGAGCTAGTCCACCCGCTCAGTAGTTATCCGTGGCGCATACGCAGTATTTCAGGGGAGCAGGAGTCAAATACACATTCGCATTATTTTAGGAGGCTTCTGCTGATCACGGACCATCCCTGGATGCAACTGTAACCAATCCTGGTCAGGAAATTCACCAGTCACAATGCCCGGTAGAGCTAGTTCAGCTGAATTTAATGATAGCTTTCACTTAGCGACTCCTTGCTCTATTCTGGAGATAAAGTACTTTGAATCCATAGTTAAGTGCACCGAAGGCGGGCCCATTGCCCCTCTGGCTTCCTTTACCAGCCTTCCCTCTCTTTCTTGATTGACAGTGCCAAGTGAAAGGATTAGGTATGAACCTGGCCTTGTCAATCAGGAAGGAAGGAGTCCTTCCTCATCTCCAGTACGTCAGGTTGCCAAGGAAACCCGGCATGCGCCCATCATGTCAAACTGCCGGAATATTTAAACATGACTCTGGCTTTAGGACGCCGCCTGATTATTCAGACTTGTCCCCGGCGTCTCCACCTTCCTGTTCTTTTCTATTTCCAATATTTGGAAAAGTCATGGCTGTTGTTAAACACTTACTTAGCTCCACTATCAGCTTCCATTGTGCAAGTACTTCAGCTCTGCTACATCACCATCCACCATGAAAGTGCCTCAGCGCTGCTTTACCACAAGTCAGAGAGCAAGAACTTCAAGGGGTTGTCCTCTGGATAAGTGATCAATATGAGATGGGGGGGGTCCGACAGCCAGCACCAGCGCCAATGAGCTGTATGAGGAGATGACGGAGGTGCCCTCTCCCTTCCTGTCCACTGCTGAGGTCTATGCCATAGACGGCAGCGGTGAAGAAAGGGGGATTTGTACCCCAACCCCAGCGGTTCAACTGTTCTGACATTATACCAATTTAAAAAAAAGGGAAGTGGGATTGACCTCGTCCACACTGACCTCGTCACAAGGAGCCCACCAGCTAACATCATGTGCGTTACCTGATCTCGTCAACCCTGGGGTAGCCGATGATCATTCAAGCCCCTAGGTTGTGATAGGTTGATTGGACCTTAGGGGTTGTCACAATCAGACTACCCAAGGGCGTCACATGTGCGTTACCTGACCTAGGCAACCCCCTAGGCCAACCCTCCATCATCCTGTTGGTCATCCAACCCCTTGAGGTTGTCACATCAGGCGGGCCACGAGGGCGATCACTTTTGATTGAAAATAGCTTTATTGGCAATCAAATCGTCATTACAAGTCATACATTATACTGCGACGCAGCGCAGGCTGAACCACAGTACAACAAAATACTATACACAGAAAGAAAAGAAACAGTTACGTATAGGTGTAGTGCACAGCGCAGGCACAGATCCTGTACTGAACACCACTCCCAGCACCACACTAACAAAATATATATATCACATGTCAATCAACAAGCATCAGACAAATGATAATGGGTGAGGGGAAGGAAGAAGGGGAGGGGGAGGGGAAATCACATGCCCGAAGCTTTATTGAAAGACAGACACACCGGGGGGAGAGGGGGAGAGGGGTTTAATCCTCTTCTTCGACGTCCGGACCGTCCATGATGGAATAGTCTCTGAACAGGCTGAGGACCAACCTGCGGCAGTCCTGGACGGACATCCTCTCCCAGTTCATCACTAGGCGTTTCCTAGCAAGCCACACAGCGTCCTTAAAGCAGTTCATAAGGCGCCAGGCTTCCTGGATAGCCTCAACGCTATGGGTCCCATGGAATAGACCATAAAGCACCGCCGTGTGCTTCAGGCTGCTCCAGGGAATAATGTCTGTGAGTTCATTTTCCAGGGCGTCCAACAGGGCCTGCGCAAACGGGCACTGCCAAAAGAGGTGCAAAGGTGTTTCTTCCTGAAAAGGGCACCTGGGGCAGTACCGGGTGTTGCATAGTCCACGGGCATGCATGAAAGTTCTCAAGGACAGTCCTCCCTGAATGGCCATCCATGCCAGGTCTTTGTGCCCGTTGGTTAACCTGCTAGAAGCCACGTTCTTCCAAACAGTCTCAGCGGTAGCAGCAGGGAGCCCTGGAATAGACTCCATTAACTCCTTTGCTCGGATCAGCTTGTGGATAGTCTTTGGTTTCCACAAGTCGGGCTTCAGTCCCTCCAGCTGGTGTTCCCCTACAAACTTGAGAAGGTCCTGGTAGTACCAGGGGATATCCCAGTTGTAGGGGTAGGAGCTGTCCCACTTGTCCCAACCCAGCCGCCTCCAAAGAGGCAGGAGAAAGAACCGGGACATGGACCGGCCCGCCGAGCCATCGTCCTTCGTTGTCAGAGTCCTTCGGACGCTGTCGCACACAAAGGCCGCCCTCAGCAGAGTGGGGATATCCGGAACTCCTTTCCCACCCTTGCGGGGCTCCTTGTACATGACGGTCCGTTTTACTCTGTCCATTTTGGAGCCCCAGATGAAGCGGAAGACGGTCCTGGTGATCGCCTGCCTCACTGTGATGTGAGGAGGCCAGGCCTGCGCCGTGTACTGAAGAACCGGTAGGATCTCGTTCCGCAGCACAAGGGTCTTCCCTTCGATGGTAAGTTGTCTGAGGCTCCACAGTCCGATTTTCTGATTGACCTTTGCCAATCGGTCTTGCCAGGACTTCAGGGCTGCTCCTTCCTTCCCAAACCAGACTCCCAGGATCTTGATGAAGTCCGGCTGAATAGAAAAGGGGAAGGGAGCAGAGGAAGTCGGGGCCTCCTCCGTGAAAAGCATGGCTTCCGACTTCCCGCAGTTGACCTTTGCTCCCGAAGCTCTGCCGAATTCCTCGCAGGTCTGGGCGAGCGCTGTCACCGAACGCCTGTCGGCGCAGAAGACGGTCACGTCGTCCATGTACAGCGAGCACTTGATCGTTCGTCGGTCTGGTCCTGGTACGGTGATCCCTCTGACCTCTGGATTTTGCCGGATAGACTCTGCGAACAGCTCTATAACACAAACAAAAAGAAGAGGTGAAAGAGGGCAGCCTTGTCTGACCCCAGAGAGGACCGGGAAGGGGTCAGTCTTCAGCCGTTCACCAGCACCGTGCTGAAAATGTCAAGGTACATAAGGTTAACATAGGAGCAGAACATTTTCCCCAGTCCGAACCTTCGCAGGACCTTGCCCATAAAGACGTGTGAAACACGGTCAAAAGCCTTTTCCTGGTCAAGGCTGACCAGGGCCGCGGACATACGGCGGGCTTTGACGTATTGCACGGTGTCTCTAATGAGGGCCAGGCTGTCTGCGATCCTGCGGCCAGGAATGCCGCAGGTTTGGTCCGGGTGGATGATCCGTCCGATGACAGCCTTCAGCCGGTTGGCTAGTACCTTGGCGAGGATCTTGTAGTCCACGTTCAGAAGAGAGATGGGACGCCAGTTCTTAAGATCCCGTCTCTCCCCCTTCCGCTTATACAAGATCGTGATCATTCCCTCCCTCAACGACAGAGGCATTCTGCCCTCCACCACCATCTCCCTGTACAGCTCCAACAGGTCCGGGCCAATGAGGTCCCACAGCGCTACGTAGAGCTCTGCTGGGAGACCGTCACTGCCCGGGGTCCTGCCAGGCCTGAAGGATGTGGCGGCAGAGTGCAGCTCCTCCACCGTCAAGGGAGCGTCCGTAGCCGCCGCGCCTGCAGGATCAAGGGTGTTAGCGATACCTGACAGGAACTTATCGGCGGCATCCGAGTCGGTGGTCTTCGGGGAGTAGAGGTTGCTGTAGTAATCGCGGACGACTCCCATCACTCCCTCCTTCCCCGTGGTGATGTTTCCGGTCTCGTCCCGCAGCTCAGTCAGGGGCGTGTGGCTGGCGTGGAGCTTCCTGAAAAAGAAAGAGTTACATTTCTCACCCTTCTCCAGGTGCTCTGCTTTGGAACGGAAGATGATGCGCCTGGATTCCTCCTCAAAGTGTCTTTTCAGGCCCTTCTTGGTCTCCTCCAGTTCATCCCTGACGTCCCAGCCGCACTGGTGGAGGTCCTGCAAGGAACGCAGCTGTCTCTGCAGATTCCTGAAGTTCCTCTTCCGCTCACACGCTTGTTGGCGGCCTTTCGCCTGAAAGAAACTGCGAAACTTGCCTTTAACATACTCCCACCATTCGGTAGCATTCGCAACAGGCATTTGTCATTCCTCCACCCGATGTAGGCATTCCTCAGTTCCTCCATCACCTCCTCTCTTTGCAGCAGGGCGCAGTTAAGCTTCCAGGACCCTGGGCCGGGAGGAAAGCCGTCGCCCAGGGTAGCCTGCAGCCTAATGGCTCTGTGGTCAGAGAAGAAGCAGGGGACCATGGAATGCCCGAGGTGCTTCACCGCCCGAGACGTGAACACAAAGTCGATGCGAGACCTCTGTGAGCCATCGGGGCGGCTCCAACTGTAGTTGACGGAGCCAGCCCCCATGGAGCCCACAGCGTCCCGCAAGGACGCCTGAGTCACCATCTCGATGAGCAGTTTTGAGGAAGAGTCCAAGTCGGTTCTTGCTGAGGTGCGCCCGTCTTCTTCCATGGGGCAGTTGAAGTCTCCGCCCATCACTACTGCCCTAGTGGTGACAAGCTGGGTCCGAAGGAGTTGGAAAAGGTCCAAGCGCTCACTCCCGACCAGGGGGGCGTACACGTTGATGAGCCTAAGCGGCTCCCCTGCCCACGAGCCGTCTACGACAAGAAGCCTGCCGCAGACGAGCTCATGGACAGAATCAAGCGTGAAAGCGCTCCCCCTGATAAGGATAGCGACTCCTGCGGCGCCCGTGCTGCCCCCACCGGACCAGTAGGAGGGTCCGTGAGACCACTGCCTGGCCAGATGGTTGTAGGACCTAAAAGAAGGCAAAGCCACATTCCTGCAGCATGTAGATATCACATCCCTGTGAAGGTAAAAAGGTTAATACAGTCCGCAGTCTAGACCTATCCCTGATGCTTCTCACATTGATGCTGAAGATGTTGAGCTTAGACATACTGTAAGAGAAAGGGGGTTAGCGCAAAACCATACACCTTAGTTACCACTCCTGTCGGGCGGATCTTCGTCTGTGAGGACCTCCGGCTTCGGGAGTTGCCGCAGGCCCTCGTCCTCCGGTCGGTCGAGCAGGGAAGACTCTTGGCGTTCCGGGAGTTCTTCGGACTCTGGTTCGGACACCAGGTCTATCACCTGCTGCTCCATCTCTTCCTGTTCTGGCAGCGGGTCTTCGATGACCTCCACCACCTTCTTCTTGGAGGACTCAGCGCTCGGGCTGTCCCTCCCTTTCCTCTTCCTCTGCAGGGTACCTGCGGGAACAAGAGGGGGAAAATCCTCCAGGGAGAGGGGTGCAACAGTGGTTGGAGGAGGGGTTAGCACTGCTGCAGGGGAGTGGGGAGGCTGGGTTGGGCAGGGAGCCGGAGAGAGGACCCCTGAGGCAGAGCTAGGGAACGTGAAGGTGGATGCCTCAGTGGGGGTGGAGGGGGGACTCCGGGCCCGGGAGGGGCTTGGGGCACGGGCCAGGGGAGGGGCCGATGTCCTCTTACCCTCCTTCTTGGCTGCTGGGGTTGGAGCCTGTGCGGGCTTCGCCGGACCCTTCGCTGCCACAGATGCGTAGGTCCTGGTTCTCTTGGGACAGTCTTTGTAAAGATGTTCCGTCTGTCCACAGAGGTTGCAGGACGTCTTCTTCGGACAGTCCTTGGATTCGTGTCCTGCCACACGACAAATCCTGCAGGCGGCCTCTTTGCAGTCCTTCATGCTGTGACCCTTCTTGCTGCATTTCCTGCAGATCTGCGGCATATCAGGGTAGAAGATGAGTCCTGAAGAGTTACCCAGAGAGAATGACTGAGGCAGGTGCTGCACGCCATCCGGAGCTGTCGAGTCTTTGTTCAAGCGGACGATGACAGACCACTTGCCGGTCCAGAAGCCGTTTCCGTCCAAGATGTGGGTGGGGTCCCTCACCACGGTGCAGAAGCGCTTCAGGTAGGTTACAATGTCTTTGCCTGGGATGTGTGGATTCCTCATTGAAACAGTTATTCTCCTCTCTTCCCTCTGAACTGGGCAGTTGCCCACAAAGCGGTTGAAAGGGGAGTCCGGTTTCGCAGCCTTCACCATCTCCCAGTACCGTTTACAGATGGCCACAGAAGCAAAGGTAATGTAGAACATCCCCGTGATGAAAGAGTGGATGCTCACCGTTTCTGCAGTCGAGAATCCCTGCTCCAAGACCATCTTCTTGCCGAACACGTCCTGGCTCATGTCCGGCACTCTCCCGTCCACCTCCTTCAGCTTCAGGACGACAGTCTGCCTCATCCATGGCTCCAGGGAAGGAGCGCTGGGGCTGGGCTTCTTGCCGGTCTTCTGCTGGGGGGCGTCGGGTGAAGCCAGGCTAGAGGCCTGGGACGTGGAGGCTGAAGTGTCCCGGGAGGGTTCCTTGGTGGCCTTCTTCTCTGCAGCAGTACCTAGGCAACCCCCTATATATATATAAACTACCGGAATAAACAGCAGTAAACTGTGCAGAGAGAAGATGTGGCTGAAAGAAGTCATCATGGTGGTCTGGGCACTCAGATTTTTGGATTTTTATTTCATATGCTGCTGCCATATTTATTTGTAAGTACTGTACAGCCCCTTTAGTTCTGGGGTTGTTCTTGATTCAAAGGCATTCTTTTTAAGACATTATGAGAGCGTGATCTCTAAAAAGGGGAGGGGAATATGTCAGTGAACATTTAAGGCTGTCCCTGATTTTTGGTTAAGTTGTCCAAAAAATTTAAAAGGAAGGTTAGCAGCCCTGCAGAGAGGATTATATAACAGTCTGGTCCAGCAGCAGTCAGACCAGGGGGGAGTGAGGGGCGGTGACTCAGAGCCGGGCACCTCCACTATTTATACTGCCCACATACAATCCTCCACCTATGTTCCCCTCCCCCAGCCTAAGAAATCATCTACCAGAAGAAGGATTACTCGCATTAGATCAGACGGACAACGCACAGAATTTCTGGTATTTATTCTGTATAATACAATCTATGATTCCGCTCAATCATCACTGTATAATAAATATTCATTTCCTGTCACTAACAAGTAGGGAACAGTGCAGCCCTGTGTTCCACCCCCACTACTGTCCCTACTTACTGGCACGGTTCATACTAAATGACGGTGCACAACTGGACGGCGGTCCCTAAGTTACTTTAAGGGAATAATGGGAGACAGACAACTAACGACAACACAGAACACTGAAGTGTAACGTGCCAAGCCGAGTCCAAAACCTACAGAAGCGTCAAAATCCAAATCACAGACAAAACCAGAACGAGGGGAAGCCAAAAGTCAAAACCAGGAAATAGCGTTAGTCACAAGAGGGTCAAGCAGGGTCAGAGTTGAGGTAACAAGCCAAGGTCCAAATCCAGAAGATAAATATCCAACGAGAGCTAGTATGGCAAACTCCAAATAGAGAAACCAATTACAGGCAACCTGTGGCCAGCAGGCTGCCTTTTTAAATAGGGCAGAAGGATGGGTCACGTGACGTGGCCAGCATCACGTGACCAAGGTCATGTGCAGCAGAATTAATTGAGGGCCTACTAAACAAGATCGGCGCTCAACTCCTACCCCTGCTGGTTGCCAGGGGGATGGGCACACCAGCCACACTGAGGACAACGAGTGCAGCCAGCTCCTCTCCGCCCCCTGTCAACATGGAGACGAGGAGGCTGGTCGCCGTCTCCTCTCTCCATCTCTTTATATGGATGCCGCCAACTCCCTGGTACATTTCCCTTCCGCCGCAGAGTAATCAAAAGACCCGTGTAATCATACAAAACATTAATTAAAAAGCAGAGAAGGGGCGATGAGGACTTCTAAACCTGAGGTCAGGTGGGACTTTCCGGGTATGCACACTGCAGGGATCTGTACTCACAGTAGAGTTGGCAATGACAGATTTTCACGGATACAGCGGTTTTCAAAGTCCAACCTGTGCTTTATTTGGTCACTTCAGCATAACAGAGCAGCATCCAAGTTACAGCGTCACTCAGAGCGGTGAATAGCACCAGCATAACATAAAAGAAAATAAATACCTGCCTGTCTTAATACACAAGAGGTTCCTCTCTCTCTTGTTCACACCAGGGAAGATCAGGCTTCACTCAGCTTAATGGTCAGCCAGTTACCAAGCTCTGAGCACACCGGTCACATTACATCCCCTTCTCCAGACCAGAGTTCTGGGCACTTTTAGTCACCATATAATGTATTCTGGAGAACGCATCTGCATTTCCCTGCAATCTTCCTGGTCTATGTTCAATTTTGAAATTAAAATTCTGCAAGGAGAGAAACCACCTGGTCACTCCTTTCTCTTTGTTTTGCTTTATCCAGGCCACGGTTGGTCATCAACACTAATTTTCTACCCAGTGGGTAATATTTAAAGAAGAACTACCGCAAAAAAATTTTATTCTCTGACCTGTTAGAAAGGTGCATGATATAATCTGTAGTGATTGTCAGTTTCTTATCAGTGACTGTTTCTGTGAGTAAAAACCTCTCTTCTTATTGTAGCTAGGTCATGTGACCAACTCCCTGACCTCCAACTGACCCAGGACAGAAAGCCAGTAACTGCTCTATTCATTCCTATGGGAGCCTCACTTTCAGTCTCATAGGAAAACATAGAGAATTAGACTTCCTGTCCACACATAAGTCTATGTGTAAGTTGGTGGGTCTAATTGCTGGTCACATGACACAGATAAGAAACTTCAGGATGATATAAGTCAAAAATTCAGACACTGGTGAGAAAATGACATTCACTACAGATTACATCATGTACATTTCTAGCAGGACATGGAATAAAATGTTTGTCGGGAGTTCTTCTTTAAGTGACTCCAGTGCCCATTTAATGGAACTCTTGTTCCACTGTGGCATAATATTTCTCTGTCGGAGTCAGTTTTTTGCTTAGGTTCCTCACTGGGTGCTCCCCCCCCATTTACCGCTTGTGACCGGACTGCTCCCAACCCTGTATCAGCAGCATCCGTCTGGACCAGAAACTCTTTTCTGAAATCCAGGGAAACAAACACTGGCTGTAGACTTTAGGCTCTGAAAAGTCTTCTCTGCCTCTGGGGTCAAACTTCACCATTACACACCTAGGTCCTTTCATTAAATCAGCCAATGGTGCTGTGATCGAGGCAAAATTTGTACAAACCGACGGTAGTACCCCGTTATGCCAAGGAAGGCCCTGACTTGTTTTTTTATTAAGGGTTTTAGCCTTTTAGCCATTTCTGTATTGCCCCCACTTTATTGACCTGGGGTTTAACCAGCCCTTTACCAATAATGTAGCCCAGGTATTTCGCCTCCTCTAGATCCGCTGCACACTTCTCAGGGTTTATGGTTAGGCCCACATCACTAATAGAGTCCATCATGGCCTGTACCTTACAGAGGCGACTTTTCCAATCAGATGAAAAAATGACCACATCGTCCAGGTAAGCGGCAGCGTAGTCACGATGTGGCCTCAAGATTAGGTCCATCAACCTCTGAAATGTAACCCGAATGGCATCACCACCTACTGGAGAAGCCCCTCTGGAGTGGAGAATGCCGTCTTCTCTGTAGCCTCCTCTGACAATGGTATCTTCCAATAACCCTTTGTAAGATCAAGGGTTGTGATGTACCTCACCTTCCCAATCTTCTCAGTCAGTCCATCTACTCTGGGCATGGGGTACGCGTCAAACTTTGACACCTCGTTTAACTCCCTGAAATCATTACAGAACCTCCAGGTCCCATTGGGCTTCGGGATTAATACAATAGGGCTCGACCACTCACTGGTAGATTCCTCAATGACCCCTAACTCGAGCATGTGCCTGACCTCAGAGGATAGCGCCTCTCTGAGTGCTTCTGGTATCCTGTATGGCTTGAGGTTCACCTTACTATGAGGCTCAGTTTTAACGTGGTGTTTTATCAGGTGAGTACGGCCTGGTAGATCGGAAAACCTCTTTCGATTTTTTTCTGCAGGAACCCCTTTGCCTCTCGTTGCTGGTGCACTGACAGTGCCTCACTTTTTAAGGGGGGGGGGATTGGATGCAACACATCATTAACCATGGTCTGCGTGGCCACCAAGGATTTGCGATCTTTTCACGACTTAATCAGATTTACGTGGAAGGGTTTTCTCCAGTCTGGTTGGTGCATCTTGTAGTTCACCTCACCCACCTGCCACTTTACTAGGAATTTACTTTCCACTCTGGGCACTAAAATAAGGGCCGTGTCTCCTGGATTGAAGCTTCTCACCCTGGCAGATCTATTATAAATTCTACTCTGAACCTTCTGAGCTCTTTGCTGGTGCTCTTTGACAACAGGCATCATAGACGCTATCTGGTCTTGCATCTGGGCCACATGTTTGATGACACTTTTATATGGAGTAGCCTCGTTCTCCCAGGTCTCCTTGGCCACATCTAATAAACCCCTTGGGTGACGGCCACAGATGAACTCAAATGGAGAAAACCCTGTAGAAGCCTGGGGTACTTCCTTGATAGAAAACAGCAGGTAGGGTCCCAGTCACGGACATCCTTTTCTACTACTTTTTTTCAACATCTTCTTCAGGGTCTTGTTGAATCTCTCTACTAACCCGTCTGTCTGGGGGTGATACGCACATGTACCAATGTTTGTGATTTTAAACAATTTGCCCAATTGTTTCATAACCCTAGACATAAAGGGTCTACCCTGGTCTGTGAGAATCTCCTTAGCGATCCTTGTGTGGGAAAACATGTAAAACAATTCTCGTGCAATATTTGTAGGGGCACAGCTTCAGGGTAACGGGTGGCACAGTCCAACACAACCAAAATATACTGGTGTCCCCTCGCTGACTTAACAATAGGACACACCAATCCCATTGCAATTCTTTCAGATGGTGCTTCACTGATGGGAAGAGGCACCAAGAGACTACGGAAGCGTGACGCTGGGGCATTTATCTGACCGGTGGGGCACGACTCGCAGTATACTTTACTTCCTCATACACCCCAGGACAGTAAAACCTTTGTAAGACCCTCTCCTGTGTTTTGCTAGTCCCCAAATGACCCCCAAGTACATGGTAATGTGCTATGTCCAGCTCCATACGTCGGTACAATTTTGGTACCAGAAGCTGCTCCACAATTTTACTGTTGACTTTGGTAGCCTGGTACACAAGATCACCATTCATGGCAAAATGTGGAAATTTCAGGTCATCTTCTGGTTCCTGTGGTACACCATTTATTACGGTAACATTTTCTCGAGCATTCACAAGAGTGGGGTCTCTCAATTCCTCAGTCCCCTGAGACACTTCTACATCCAACACATTTGCCCAAAGGGAAAATGTCATCATCCTCATCACCATTGGGCTTTGCAGTTAACTCCACGTTTTCCTTATGTAATTCCTTTGAACCATTGATTTCAATGGGCAGTTCACTTAAATGACCATTTGATGGGGAAAGCACAGATTCTGCAGGAGTTTCTTCACTGTCTGCAGAAGTCTTTTCTTTCCCCCATAACTTCCAGAACAATGGGAAGTCACGGCCCAACATAACCTCATGCATCAGCCTTTTTACCACTCTGACTTCATATGTCACAGTTCCAGCCAGAGTCACAAACTTAACAAGGTCCACGGGGTAAGCTTTGATGTCCCCGTAGATGCACAGCACATCTCCAGTTACAAAGTTGGCATGATCACAGTGACCAGACTACCAGAGTCCAAAGGAGCCTTGACGGAGCAGTCATTCACCACCACAGAACATATCTGCGGCTCAGTCTCTTGTTCTGGTGAAGCCGCACAAACGACTGCTGCATACAGCGACCACCATCTTTAATACAGAGCTTCATACTACAGCTGACACAGAGCTCAGAATCTGCTGCATAGACATAGAATTCTGTCCACCTGCAGTCACCACTAGAGGCAGGGGCTAGCTGGCAAATTTTGGCCTGGGGGGCAAGCACACAGCACTGGCCCATGTGTAGTGGCCCACCTTAACCTGTTTAACTCCGCCTACCATAAAGGCAGTATAGGTAAAAGGGCTTAAAATCGTTAAAAGGCAGCAGCTGGTTGTGTTTTCATGTTGGATCCCAGATACATGACCTGGCTGAGTCTGTAGCAACAGCTTGATCATTAGAGGGACCAGATTTACCAACTCCTGAGCTGAAGAGATTCCATTGACTATAATGGGGTCTGCTCAGGATGCTGCTCCTTTACCGGACAAAAAGGTCTTGCACGCAGAACTTTTCTGTCTGGTATTTTTAACAGAATCTGTGACCCAAACGCAAATGTGAATGGATAGTATTAGACGTATAGCATCAGATGTATGTTTAACACACAAATACAGAGCAAGAACCAAGATCACTACATACACACAGCACCAGAACCAAATCTATAAGTCAAACACAGCACCAGAACCAAGTTCTGTACATAAATACAGCACCAGAACCAAACCTATAGGTCAAACACAGAACCAGAAGCAAGTTTAATGCATCAATACAACACCAGAACAAGGCCCACATGTCAAATACAGCAACAAAATCAACAAGAAATATAGCACCATAACTAAACCTATAAGTCAAACACAGCACCAGAACCAAGTTCTCTACATAAATACAGCACCTGAACCAAATTCTCTACATAAACACAGCACCTGAACTAAGTTCTCTACATAAATACAGCACCAGAACCAAGTTCTCTACATAAATACAGCACCAGAACCAAATTCTCTACATAAACACAGCACCTGAACCAAATTCTCTACATAAATACAGCACCAGAACCAAGTTCTCTACATAAATACAGCACCAGAACCAAATTCTCTACATAAATACAGCACCAGAACCAAATTCTCTACATAAATACAGCACCAGAACTAAGTTCTCTACATAAATACAGCACCAGAACCAAGTTCTCTACATAAATACAACACCAGAACCTAATTCTCTACATAAATACAGCACCAGAACCAAATTCTCTACATAAATACATCACCATAACCAAGTTCTCTACATAAATACATCACCATAACCAAGTTCTCTACATAAATACATCACCATAACCAAATTCTCTACATAAATACAGCACCAGAACCAAATTCTCTACATAAATACAGCACCAGAACTAAGTTCTCTACATAAATACAGCACCAGAACCAAGTTCTCTACATAAATACAGCACCAGAACCAAGTTCAATACATAACTACATCACCAGAACCAAGTTCTCTACATAAATACAGCACCAGAACCAAGTTCAAAAAAATAACTACATCACCAGAACCAAATTCTCTACATAAATACATCACCAGAACTAAGTTCTCTACATAAATACAGCACCAGAACCAAGTTCTCTACATAAATACAGCACCAGAACCAAGTTCTCTACATAAATACAGCACCAGAACCAAGTTCTCTACATAAATACATCATCAGAACCAAGGTCTCTACATAAATACTGCACCAGAACCGAGTTCTCTACATAAATACAGCACCAGAACCAAGTTCTCTACATAAATACATCCCAGAACCAAATTCTCTACATAAATACAGCACCAGAACCAAGTTCTCTACATAAATACAGCACCAGAACCAGGTTCTCTACATAAATAAAGCAGCAGAACCAAGTTCTCTACATAAATACAGCACCAGAATCAAGTTCTCTACATAAATACAGCACCAGAACCAAGTTCACTACATAAATACATCACCAGAACCAAGTTCTCTACATAAATACAGCACCAGAACCAAGTTCTCTACATAAATACAGCACCAGAATCAAGTTCTCTACATAAATACAGCACCAGAACCAAGTGCTCTACATAAATACATCACCAGAACCAAGTTCGCTACATAAATACAGCACCAGAACCAAATTCTCTACATAAATACAGCACCAGAACCAAACCTATAGGTCAAACACAGAACCAGAAGCAAGTTCAATGCATCAATACAACACCAGAATGAGGCCCATATGTCAAATACAGCAACCAAATCAACAAGAAATATAGCACCATAACTAAACCTATAAGTCAAACACAGCACCAGAACCAAGTTCTCTACATAAATACAGCACCAGAACCAAGTTCTCTACATAAATACAGCACCAGAACCAAGTTCTCTACATAAATACAGCACCAGAACCAAATTCTCTACATAAACAGCACCTGAACCGAATTCTCTACATAAATACAGCACCAGAACCAAGTTCTCTACATAAATACAGCACCAGAACCAAATTCTCTTCATAAATACATCACCAGAACCAAGTTCTCTACATAAATACAGCACCAGAACCAAGTTCTCTACATAAATACAGCACCTGAACCAAATTCTCTACATAAACACAGCACCTGAACCAAATTCTCTACATAAATACATCACCAGAACTAAGTTCTCTACATAAATACAGCACCAGAACCAAGTTCTCTACATAAATACAGCACCAGAACCAAGTTCTCTACATAAATACAGCACCAGAACCAAATTCTCTACATAAATACAGCCACCTGAACCAAGTTCTCTACATAAATACAGCACCTGAACCAAGTTCTCTACATAAATACAGCACCAGAACCAAGTTCTCTACATAAATACAGCACCAGAACCAAATTCTCTACATAAATACAGCACCTGAACCAAGTTCTCTACATAAATACAGAACCAGAACCAAGTTCTCTACATAAATACAGCACCAGAACCAAATTCTCTTCATAAATACATCACCTGAACCAAGTTCTCTACTTAAATACAGCACCAGAACCAAATTCTCTTCATAAATACAGCACCAGAACCAGGTTCGCTACATAAATACAGCACCAGAACCAAGTTCTCTACATAAATACAGCACTAGAACCAAATTCTCTTCATAAATACATCACCATAACCAAGTTCTCTACATAAATACAGCACCAGAACCAAGTTCTCTACATAAATACAGCACTAGAACCAAATTCTCTTCATAAATACATCACCATAACCAAGTTCTCTACATAAATACAGCACCAGAACCAAGTTCTCTACATAAATACAGCACCATAACCAAGTTCTCTACATAAATACATCACCATAACCAAATTCTCTACATAAATACTGCATCAGAACCAAGTTCTCTACATAAATACAGCACCAGAACCAAATTCTCTACATAAACACAGCATCTGAACCAAATTCTCTACATAAATACAGCACCAGAACCAAGTTCTCTACATAAATACAGCACCAGAACCAAGTTCTCTACATAAATACAGCACCAGAACCAAGTTCTCTACATAAATACAGCACCAGAACCAAATTCTCTACATAAATACAGCACCAGAACCAAGTTCTCTACATAAATACAGCACCAGAACCAAATTCTCTACATAAACACAGCATCTGAACCAAATTCTCTACATAAATACAGCACCAGAACCAAGTTCTCTACATAAATACAGCACCAGAACCAAGTTCTCTACATAAATACATCACCTGAACCAAATTCTCTACATAAATACAGCACCAGAACCAAATTCTCTACATAAACACAGCATCTGAACCAAATTCTCTACATAAATACATCACCATAACCAAGTTCTCTACATAAATACATCACCATAACCAAATTCTCTACATAAATACTGCATCAGAACCAAGTTCTCTACATAAATACTGCATCAGAACCGAGATCTCTACATAAATACAGCACCATAACCAAGTTCTCTACATAAATACATCACCAGAACCAAATTCTCTACATAAATACAGCACCAGACCCAAGTTCTCTACATAAATACAGCACCAGAACCAAGTTCTCTACATAAATACAGCACCAGAACCAAGTTCTATACATAAATACAGCACCAGAACCAAATTCTCTACATGAATACAGCACCAGAACCAAGTTCTCTACATAAATACAGCACCAGAACCAAGTTCTCTACATAAATACAGCACCAGAATCAAGTTCTCTACATAAATACATCACCAGAACCAAGTTCTCTACATAAATACATCACCAGAACCAAGTTCTCTACATAAATACAGCACCAGAACCAAGTTCTCTACATAAATACAGCACCAGAACCAAGTTCTCTACATAAATACAGCACCAGAACCAAATTCTCTACATAAATACAGCACCAGAACCAAGTTCTCTACATAAATACAGCACCAGAACCAGGTTCTCTACATAAATACAGCAGCAGAACCAAGTTCTCTACATAAATACATCACCAGAACCAAGTTCTCTACATAAATACAGCACCAGAACCAAGTTCACTACATAAATACATCACCAGAACCAAGTTCTCTACATAAATACAGCACCAGAACCAGGTTCTCTACATAAATACAGCAGCAGAACCAAGTTCTCTACATAAATACAGCACCAGAACCAAGTTCTCTACATAAATACAGTACCAGAACCAAGTTCACTACATAAATACATCACCAGAACCAAGTTCTCTACATAAATACAGCACCAGAACCAAGTTCTCTACATAAATACAGCACCAGAACCAAGTTCTCTACATAAATACAGCACCAGAATCAAGTTCTCTACATAAATACAGCACCAGAACCAAGTTCTCTACATAAATACATCACCAGAACCAAGTTCGCTACATAAATACTTCACCAGAACCAAGTTCTTTACATAAATACATCACCAGAACCAAGTTCTTTACATAAATACAGCACCAGAACCAAGTTCTCTACATAAATACAGCACCAGAACCAGGTTCTCTACATAAATACAGCAGCAGAACCAAGTTCTCTACATAAATACAGCACCAGAACCAAGTTCTCTACATAAATACAGCACCAGAACCAGGTTCTCTACATAAATACAGCAGCAGAACCAAGTTCTCTACATAAATACATCACCAGAACCAAGTTCTCTACATAAATACAGCACCAGAACCAAGTTCACTACATAAATACATCACCAGAACCAAGTTCTCTACATAATACAGCACCAGAACCAGGTTCTCTACATAAATACAGCAGCAGAACCAAGTTCTCTACATAAATACAGCACCAGAACCAAGTTCTCTACATAAATACAGTACCAGAACCAAGTTCACTACATAAATACATCACCAGAACCAAGTTCTCTACATAAATACAGCACCAGAACCAAGTTCTCTACATAAATACAGCACCAGAACCAAGTTCTCTACATAAATACAGCACCAGAACCAAGTGCTCTACATAAATACATCACCAGAACCAAGTTCGCTACATAAATACTTCACCAGAACCAAGTTCTTTACATAAATACATCACCAGAACCAAGTTCTTTACATAAATACAGCACCAGATTTTAAAAGTTCAGTACAGATACCAGCTCCCAGTATGGCCTGAACCAGGGATGCTGGGAGTTGTTGTTGTGCAAAACAGCATGCTACCACCCATCATCAGCTGTAGGTCATCCAGGTGATTACAATCTCATCATACACAGTCAGTAGCAAAATAATCATTTCCACTTAGCGACTTACAGGTGACGTCTCTTCCTGAGTTCTTCCCCATCAGGTTCAGACCACCATGATGACTTCTTCCATCCACAATGCAGCTCTGCAGATTTTGCCAAGAAGATGTCTTCAGCTTCTCTCTTTACCAACACATTGGCATCCTGCATACTGACACAAACTCATCTCAGTGCCACATGCTGTGCTCTGAATATAACAGCAGCATTAGTGCTACACATAAGGCCCCCAATAGTAGTGCCACATACTCTGTGCCCTCTGTATATAGTGCCACATACACTGTGCCCTCTGTATATAGTGCCACATACTCTGAGCCCTATGTATATAGTGCCACATACTCCGAGCCCTATGTATATAGTGCCATATACACTGTACCCTCTGTATACAGTGCCATATGCCCTGTGCCCTCTGTTTATATGTTTATATGTATTGTGCCTCTTATATGTGCCCCCTTTATGTATAGTGCCTCTTCTGAGTGCCCCCTGAATACAGCGTACACATCTAGCTTTTACCGAGTATTATAATACTCGGTAAAAGTTAGAATATAGTGGGTGAAACGTCACTGTCTGATGGTCACATGACAAGCTAGATGCAATGGGTATATATAGTATATACAGCAGTGTATCGATACACACTGCATCTATTATACCTCATACCTCACATATCAGTACACTACTGTATATACTATATATCTGTACACACTACATCTATCATACCTCGTACCTCACATATCAGTACACTGCTTTATATACTATATATCTATACACTACATCTGTTATACCTCGTACCTCACATATCAGTACACTGCTGTATATACTATGTATCTGTACACACTGCATCTATTATACCTCATACCTCACATATCAGTACACTGCTGTATATACTATATATCTGTACACACTGCATTATACCTCATATCTCACATATCAGTACACTGCTGTATATACTATATATCTGTACACACTGCATCTATTATACCTCACATATCAGTACACTACTGTATATACTATATATCTGTACACACTACATCTATCATACCTCGTACCTCACATATCAGTACACTGCTTTATATACTATATATCTGTACACACTGCATCTATTATACCTCATACCTCACATATCAGTACACTGCTGTATATACTATATATCTGTACACACTGCATCTATTATACCTCATACCTCACATACCAGTACACTGCTGTATATACTATATACGTTTACCCACTGCATTTATTATACCTTGTACCTGACATATCAGTACTCTGTGTATACTATGTGTCAGGTGTGAGGTATAAAAGATGCAGTGTGTACAGATATATGTGGACGGTCATATATTATGGTCACTGTGTGAGGTACGTGAGGTATTGGGGGTTGTAGTTAAGATTCCGGTCAGTTTTAGGGATAGGATTAGCATTAGTGTTAGTATATTAGAGCCAGTATTAGAGTTAGAGGTCAGTATTGGGGTTAGGGGGTCAGTATTGAGGTTAGGGGGTCAGTATAGAGGTTAGGGGGTCAGTATTGGGGTTAGGGGCCAGTATTAGCATAATGCTACATTCAGACGACCGAAAGTGTTAAGCAGTCCCCAAATTGTGACAGTGCCAGCCCTATATAGAAATGCCTATTTTTGTGGACAAGAATAGGACACATGCTCTATATTTTTGTGGGGCCACGGAACAGAACTACGGATGTGGACAGTGCATGGTGTGTGTGTCTGCATCTTTTGCGGCCCCATTGAAATGAATGGGTCTGCACCCAGCCGCAAAATTGTGGAACGGATGCAGACCCAGAAATATGGTCGTCTGAATGCACCTTTAGGGCCAGTATTGGGGTTAGAGGCAACATTAGGGTACATTCACATGATGATATTTCCATTCACTTCAATGGGGCCGCAAATCCATAGTTCTGTTCCACGGCCCTGCAAAAAAGATAGAGTATGTCCTATTCTTGACCTCAATGGCAGACAAGAACAGGCATTTCTATCATAGGGCTGGGCATGTACGTTCCAAAAAATGTGGAATGCACATGGCCAGTATCCGTGTTTTGTAGATCCGCAATTGTGGACTGCAAAACAAATATGGTCATGTGAATGTAGCCTTAGGGTTAGTGGTCAGTATGGTGTAGTATTAGAGTTAGAGAAAGTATTATGGGTCAGTACAGTATATTATGGTTAGCGGTTTATATTAAGGTTAGGGACAGTATTAGAGGTCAGTATTAGGGTTAGGTGGTCCAGGGTTAGAGGTCAGTACTAGGGTAGGGGTCAGTACTAGGGTTAGGGATGGGACAGGGCCAGTATTAGGGAGGTGAGACAGGGCAGTATTAGGGGTCAATACTAGGGGGTCAGGGGCCAGTATCAGGGTTAGGGGTCCAAGGTTAGAGTCAGTACCAAGTAGGGGTCAGAGGCCAGTGCTAGGGTTAGGGGTCAGGGGCCAGTATTAGGGGTCAGGGGCCTGTATTAGGGTTGGGGTCAATGCAGGGTCAGTATTGAGGGTCAGAGGCCAGGGTTAGGGGTAAGGCAGGGCCAGTATTGGGGGTCAGAAATAGGGAGGCAAGGGCCAGTATAAGGTTTAGGGCTGCATGTAGAGTGGGAGGGCAGTTTATACTTACCTGTCCCAGTGCAGTCCCACGATGCAGACCTGGCCTCTTCTGGCGGGTCTGCTCCTGAGGAACATCGAAGGCGGCGCAATGACGTCATTGCACCACCGACGTCACCTCAGTGCGCCGGCCACCGGTAATAGTGGAGCAGGGAACCAGAGGTTCCCTTGTTCTGCTGGCGCTTGCTGCTGAGGGCACAATTGTATCTGCATCTAGTGGATGCAGATACAATTGAGTTTAGTAGCCGCAGCGGCCCTGAAATACACCGGCCGGGGGGCATCTGCCCTCCTGTCCCCCGGCCCAGCCCGCCCCTGACTAGAGGGAGCTCACTGCAGACTGTTACACATTGAACTCAATAATAAAACAGTATTCGGTAACCTCTTGAGCTCCCTCTAGTGGTGAATGCAGTGACTCCAAATTGTATTACTTACCTCTAAGTCTATGGAGCAGATTTGGAGCTCTGATCACTATGAAAATATATTATCAAATTAATGAGCACAGATGAGTGAACCTAAAAATGATGAAGTTTAACATTTATGGAGTGTTTCTATTTTACATAAAGTTCAGAAATCTCTGTCCTGTCCTGACAGTTTGTTACAATGTATCAGTGCAGGTAAAATGTATCATTCTGGAGACTTTAGCTCACAGAAGATTTTCTAGACTGGATATAACTGTAATGTTGTCTGTGAGAATTATTAGATATGTAAAGGATTAGTTTCCAGGGGACTGTTTCTGCTACGACTACATTAGGACTACATGACAATAGGATAAATCAGGTGGAAGGAAACCTGTGGTCAGGAAATTCACCAGTCACAATGCCCGGTAGAGCTAGCTCAGCTGAATGTAATGACAGCTTTCACTTAGTGACCCCTTGTTTCATTCTGGAGATAAAGTACTTTTGCATCCATATACTAATGAGCAGTTAAGTGCACCAAGGGCGGACCATTGCTCCTCTGGCTTTCTTTACCAGCCTGCCCTCTCTTTCTTGATTGATAGTGCCAAGTGAAAGGATTAGGTATGAACCTGGCCTTGTCAATCAGGAAGGAAGGAGTCCTTCCTCATCTCCAGTGCATCAGGTTGCCAAGGAAACCCGGCATGCGCCCATCATGTCAAACTGCCGGAATATTTAAACCCATATCTGGCGGTAGGACGCTGCCTAATTATTCAGACTCGTCTCCACCTTCCTGTTCTTTTCTATTTCCAATATTTGGGAAAGTCATGGCTGTTACTAAACACTTACTTAGCTCCACTATCAGCTTCCATTGTGCAAGTACTTCAGCTCTGCTACATCACCATCCACTATGAGAGCAACAAGTCAGAGAGCAAGAACTTCAAGGGGTTGTCCTCTGGATAAGTGATCAATATGAGATGGGGGGGGGTCCGACAGCCAGCACCAGCAAGCTGTATGAGGAGATGACGGAGGTGCCCTCTCCCTTCCTGTCCACTGCTGAGGTCTATGCCATAGACGGCAGCGGTGAAGAAAGGGGGATTTGTACCCCAACCCCAGCGGTTCAACTGTTCTGACATTATACCAAGTTTAAAAAAAAGGGAAGAGGGATTGACCTCGTCCACACTGACCTCGTCACAAGGAGCCCACCAGCTAACATCATGTGCGTTACCTGAACTCGTCAACCCTGGGGTAGCCGATGATCATTCAAGCCCCTAGGTTGTAATAGGTTGATTTGGACCTTAGGGGTTGTCACAATCAGACTACCCAAGGGCGTCACATGTGCGTTACCTGACCTAGGCAACCCCCTAGGCCAACCCTCCATCATCCTGTTGGTCATCCAACCCCTAGAGGTTGTCACATCAGGCGGGGCACGAGGGCGATCACAGTTAGCTAGTGAGCCCCTTGTAAATCCCACCTTCCCAAGGAGCCTAGTCAGCCGGGTCCCTAGCCGGCTTCTGTGGGATAGACTTTTAACTTAGGGCGAGACGTCACTTTTAACCACACAAAGTGCCAATAAACTGAGCAGGTCGCGCTGACAAACCCTATGGTCTTAGAAATTCAAATTGTCGTCAATATTGGGGAGATTTTGGTTAAAAAGAGGTTGTTTGTGCTCCTTTTGCAGCCATTTGGCATAACCTCCAACTTATTTGCATACGGAATGCGCTGTGATTGGCTGACACCACAGCCTATAGGTTAGTGCAGCACCTCCCATGGTGGAGCTTTTCTTATGGTCGTCTCCATGCAGCCATAGACTCCTCTAATCCTCCAGATTTTCCCACTGTAACTATTAAAGGTGACAGTAAAATGTGTTTTATTACATACTAACCAGCTTTATCTGACAATAGAACGTAATTACAAAAATATGTATGAATGGTTGTCAGAAGATATTTCCTTAATCATGTTTCCTGCTTCCTCTCCAGTGTGTTGAATTTTGCGGAATTTACCGGGGTACTATTGGGGGTGTTATCATTATTTGGCATAATATGGAGGGCACTACTGCTAACAGAGGTACTTTCAGGGAGCATTATCACTATTAGGGCACTATTACTAATGAGGGCACTCTGGGGGAGAATTATAGTATTAGATGGACTTTGGGGAGCACTATTAGTATGTGGGCACTATCTGTATGGCACTGTTATTTCTGCAGTGTAGTATTTAGGGCATTAGAGAGCACAGCGGGCACAGGACTGGGGGGTAGGAGCAGGAGGACAATGTTGGGGCATCAGGAGGGGGAGGATGATAGAAAAGTGAGGACCCTAAGATGTCTGTGTGGTAAACTGTGCAGAGAGAAGATGTGGCTTAAAGAAATCATCATGGCGATCTGGGCCAAATAGAGAAGATTAGGAAAGAGAATGGATACATCAGAGGAGACGTCACTGGATGTAAGAGGTATGTGGTGCTGTATCCTCCTGTATGTTTGGTAGTGTGTGAATGTTATGTCTATCCAAATATGTCTTTAATGCTGAGGGGGGAGGGAGGGGGTTGATTGGATTAGCAATGCAGCACATATTGTGGATGCATGTTATATTCACCCCCTCCTCCAGTGCCATTGTCCAAAAAATTTAAAAGGAGGATTAGCAACTTTGCAGAGAGGACCAGCAGCTGTCAGACCAGGGAGGAGTGAGGGGCGGTGACTGAGAGCCGGGCACCTCCACTATTTATACTGCCCACATACAATGCTCCACCTATCTATGTTCCCCTCCCCCAGCCTAAGAAATCATCTTCCAGCCCTAATACACAGGAGAGCCGAGTGTGCATGTGTATGGCGGAGGATGAGAAGTATAACTGTAAGCGGAGCAGACGTTCAGCCAGATCTATTGAAGGTGTATGGCCAGCTTTAGTGTCACATTGATTGTGGGACTAGTGAACCAGAAGGCCCAGGATGAACAGTTTTAATAATCCTGCCTGTACAGGTGAGCACCACAGTGCACAGAAGAAAGGATTACACTCATTAGATCAGACGGACAACGCACAGAATTTTTTTTTTTATTCTGTATAATACAATCTATCTTTCCGCTCATTCATCGCTGTAGAATAAATATTCATTTCCCCTCCTCCGCCGAGTAATCCGAAGACCCGTGAAATCATACAAAACGTGAATTAAAAAGCGGAGGAGGGGCGATGAGGAATTATAACCCTGAGGTCCGGTAGAGCTTTCCGGATATACACATGCATGTCACAGGTGTGTACGAGGCGTCATATGGAGGTGCCGTGTGCGCTCCGTCACATGGCCTGCGATGTGCTCGTCATAGAGAAGCCCCCTGACGCCTGGGATCTAGACATTGGATGTGGATTTTTTTTTTTTTACTGTGATAAGCGGCATCGTGTCGGTCTGATTGCCGCTCATCCTATATTCTTTAGTCAAATAACCTGGCAGATCTACGCAGGGTGATGGCGGACAGCCGTCCTATGACAACAGCGGCATCACATTTACAACTTTTACCTGTATTGCATCAAAAAAATGTGTGGGTCAGTGCACACGAGGCAGATTTGCGCAGCACGGAAAATCCACGGCAGAATACGGGAAAGCGGACATTCTCCACCATCAGGTTTTAGTGCGGTAAGGCCTCGTGCATTGTGCCCCGTACAAGTTTCTCGGTTGCACAGTGCCCATACAGGTCTATGGGGCCCCTACTGTACGCCCTGATGCCTCTGATCGCTCCATTGTGCTATTACTTGTTGGGATGGTAGGATGCCATATTGCGGTATTATACAGTGGCACACGGAGTGCTCAGATCCACATGATCCCCTTTACAGGGGTTATCTGATCAGAGCGCTCCGCTCCCGGCACCCACAACAAACAGCTGATTTGGCCATGGGAAACGTAGCATTATATGGCGGCTATTCAGATGAATACTAGGAAGGCTCAGACCTGCCCGGATGGGGGCAGACGGCTCCAAGAGAGGTCCTGAATAACGGACTCCGCTTTGTGAGGCCAATATGTTTCTAATAGGACAGGGGTATTCCCATCATGTAAAATGGTGGTCGGGGTCTGACCTCTGGGACCCCCACCGATCGTGAGAGTGAAAGTGCCCTAGCATTGGCGGGGTGCTGCCTCCCGTCATTCCCTGTACAGCGGCGCCCCCTGGACAGAGCTGGCTGCAGTTCCCTAAACCGCCGGGTGGCTGGGGTGCAGCACTATGGACCCCTGATTCTCAGGATCAGTGGGGGTTTCAAATGTCGGATCCCCACTGATTATTATAAAGCGATAGCCTATCCTAACTTTACATGACAGGAAAAGTCCTTTAAGTCCTGCTTCCTCCTCCAATGCATCCTTACAAGGGTCCCTGAAGATGCAGGCTGCTGTATGTAGGGTGTGGAGATCTGGTCATGGCACCTACAGACCAGATCTGGAGGAAGGCAGGTAGTCACCAATCCATATGATCTCCTATCACTATGTTAGTCATTTAAAGAAATTCAGTAGCAAGGGCCCCGCATACAGCAGCCCAGATCTCCTGTGCCCCCTAGAGGTGGAGCATTGTAAGACGGGCAGCTGATGTGTGGCTGTAGATGTATCTGGAGGACTTCAGGACTGGAGGTGTGTGAAGATCTGGGCTTCCCGTCAGTCTATGATCATTAGCCTGAGGTGGCTGATAACAGAGGACAATACATTCAATTCAAATAGACTTTAGGTTCAGTCCTTTATGTGTGGCACTGATTTCCCATAATACGGTCACGGCAGGACTGAATCCGCCCAGAACTCTGATTCTGTCGCAGCCGCCGGCGCAGTTCTTGGGTTGGACGTCAGTGATGAGGTTTCCTCAGAGCTGGTTTTGGTTGCTGTAGTTTCTCTGACGCCCGATCCTTTCTCTCAGATTCGGAGTCCGAGGACGACTCGTTGCCGCTTTGTTGTTTCTGCCACATTCCCGCGTAGACGCCGCCCTTGGCGAGCAGCTCGTCGTGCCTAGAAATAAAGGAGCGGAAACAATGACGCGGCCATCTCCTCAGCACAATCACTTATAAGCCCACAACCCAACCTCACATAATTGTGGACTCTAGTGGCCATGAATGATCTAAAAGGTGTGTAGACTTTTGCAACAATTTTTAATATCCCAAACAAAAGTAACTATATAAATAGCTAATACAAATCACCTACTTGGATGTGTATACAGCCCCTAGGCAGAGCTTTGCGTCTCCTTGGTTACAGACTACAAACAAACCCTGTGTAGTCTGATCCCGCCAAATGTTGGTTAGGACCAAACCACACACACAGGGTTCATAGGTAGGTTCTAACCATGGAGACACATTGGTATGTATGGGAGCTGTATACTCAATGTCTGTGTGAATTTGTATTCAAGAATATTTGCAAAGTGGCTTAATTTTTAGCGTCTTGATACGGCTAGAAGACACCGCCAGACCGAGTGCACTTACCTCCCTCTTTCTACAATCTGTCCTTCCTTCAGAACCAGGATCTGGTCGGCGCTGATGATCGTGGACAGTCTGGAAAAGACAGTTTATAAATGAGACAGAAATCTCAAACTTCTAGCAATCATGTACAGTGCAGAGGGCGGGATGGATCCTACACACCGCCACGTACGGCACAGTGAAGTGCGGGCTCAGGAGCGGTACACTGCACCTAACATCCTGCCACAATGGGCAGGATTGGAGACGGCTCTGATCCCGGTCGTTCCTGCCTCAATAGCGTCATGTAAGAAGTTTACTATGGCAGCCAGGAGCCTAGCAATAGTCCCCGGGTCATAGCGTATCTATGAGGACCTGTCAGGGCCTAACATGTTCTCTGTCTGACAGGCAAAATACATTACAATAGTGAAGTACTGCAGTGTATTATACAAGTGATCGGAAGTAAAAAAAAAACAAAAAAAAAAATTGTGTAAATTATTTTTTTTTTTAAACCCTAAAAACAGACCCATAATAGGTATTGCTGCATCCAGAACAACCCGAGCCATGACGTTATATTATTTACCCTGAACAGCGACGAAAACAAACATAATACTTAAAGGGGTTCTCCGGAAATCAAGAAAATGAAAATACTAAAATATTACTTTATTATAAATATATTACCAAATACCTTTCATTAGTTATAATGGCTTGTTTTGTCTGGGGAGCAATCATTAGGAGAAATAAAATGGCCGCCGTCCTATTAGTACACACAGAACCTGTCCTAATCACACAGGAGGACAAGTTACTTCACAACACTGAGGTAAAGAGCTGCCTCATCCTCCTCTCTGCTCTGCTTGTCAGGGATTATGATCCTGAATACAGATGATAAGATCTTCAGCTGAATCTCTGTAGGAATGGAGTCCATGAGGAGACATGAAGTACAGAGAGGATGGACAGGAGAGACTGTGGTAATGGAGACTGCATACAAGAGCTGTTGCTCATCAGCCACATCCACCTCCTCTCTGTCCTTCATGTCTCCTCATGGACTCCATTCCTACACAGATTCAGCTAAGGATCTTATCATCTGTATTCAGGATCATAATCCCTGACAAGCAGAGCAGAGAGGAGGATGAGGCAGCTCTTTACCTCAGTGTTGTGAAGTAACTTGTCCTCCTGTGTGATTAGGACAGGTTCTGTGTGTAGTAATAGGACGGCGGCCATTTTATTTCTCCTAATGACAAAACGAGCCATTTATAACTAATAAAAGGTATTTGGGAATATATTTATAATAAAGTAATATTTAAGCATTTTCATTTTCTTAATTCCCGGAGAACCCCTTTAACACTTCTCTTTTTGTATGTAGCCCAAAATAGCACCAATACAAAATAAACCTCGACCTGCAAAACTAAGAGGTTAATCAGCTGGGATCAGAATAATCTCTGATCCCGGCCGCTGACACCCCTTGATGATCGTGCACGTTCAGCTCCTGAGCCATCACTGCGCTGTACATGCACGGCAGTTATTGGGAAGGGGTTAAATTGTCATCAGGAATAGCGCGTCTTCGGCCTGGGCACCCGACTCCTTATGTACAGTCTCGTATTGCAAAGCCGGCAGTTTGTGCTCCAGACTTCTCTTGCAAGGACAGGACGTAGATGTCCGACGGCAATCACTGTCCACCATATTACATCTCATGCAGATTATATCACTGTCAACCGGCCACATACATGTCCCCGATCTGTCAAAGCTCCCTGATCACTGATAGCAGCTGATCCCATAGGGTCCCATCGGCAGGACAATATGACATCGGCTTTGGGGACCCTTTTATTATCCACCCGTAGTCTTACCTAATGGGCGACCACAAGTGTGGTGCGGTTGGCGCAGACTTTGGCCAGTGATGCTTGGATGTTGCGCTCGGTTTCTGTGTCCAGGGCAGAAGTGGCCTAAGAAGAGGAAACATCAATATCCAACTATATTCTACTGGCGGATTTTATTTTGTGGGAGTTTTTTCTCTACCTGACCTGTTCCAATGTCAGCAGCAGAATCCCTTAGATCCTGTGCATGCGCCATTGATTCCTGCTCCCTGGAATGCACAGCTTTGCGGAAAGCCCCCGACTCACTATAACTTTCCTGGAACATGTGCGGATGAGACCAGAGCTAGCTCACCCGCTCAGCTGCATACGCTTGGTCAGTAGGAATCAATGGCGCACGCGCAGTATTTCAGAGGGAGCAGTAGTTAAAGGGGTACTCTGGTTATAAGTTAACTAACAGATCACTGGTGGACCTCCGCCAATCGCGAGAATGGGGGCCCCATATCCTGTGGAGCCCACCTGAAAGGGACGGAGTGGCTGATAAGAAATGCACTGCGACACTTAATTTAATTCTATGGGAGCAATGGAGATAGGTGAGTACAGCGAGTACCCATCAAGGAAATAACATGTTATAACTGGAATACCCCTTTAAGGTGCATATGTAATATTTCAGGAGGCTCCTGCTGATCACGGACCATCTTTGGGAATCTCACCGTGAATATTCACCTATTTGCATGGTGCCGTTGTGCTAAATTCAAGTGACAAGTCAACTAAAGGAGAAAACTGCATAAGTAGCAATTCCTTCACATAAGTCGTTATTGGAATGGTTCCTCTTACCAGGAGGAGGATTCCAATAGATGGAAATTCCTGTAGAACTGGAGGTTTGTTACTTAATCCGCTAGTAAAGGAAGTGATTCAGGCAACACCTTTATATTGGGCAGTCGCTCATAAAGCAATTCCTCAATACAACACAAAGCGCAGCTTCAGCCTAAACCATTAGATTCACCTCGTCCAGCATGACTATCTGTGGCCCCTTTAGAAGGGTACGTGCAATGGCGACTCGCTGCTTCTCTCCACCGCTCAGTTTTAGGCCTCGTTCCCCGACTTGAGTGTCGTAACCTGCAGATGTAGAAAGGTTTTGTCAGGTTTGTCAGCAACAAGCCCCACTTCACAAGTGTATGTTATTTTATCAAAGGGTGGAGATAGGCAGCTGCCGGGCACCTCTTGTGCTGCTTATCTCCAGTGCTGTACTTGAATCCCCCTATGATGGTGGAGGTGTTAGAGGCGCGGTAAGGTTTTCTCCATAGAAATTACACCATTAGATGATGGGCTTTCACCATAAAGGGACACCATTCAGCCGCCCCCACAGTGGATCCAGTTGGGTTACCGAAATCTGCGGAGTCACTCACCATCACGGAAAGTAAGGATCCGCTCGTGGATATCAGCTGCAATGGCCGCCTGCTCCACCTCCTCGTCTGTGGCAGTGACTCGGCCGTAGCGGATATTGTTACGGATGGTGTCATTGAAGAGTACAGTGTCCTGGGGCACCACCCCAATATGGGAGCGCAGAGACGCCTGCAAGACCTAAAAGATGGACACAGAGACATGAATGGATATATACGAGATAGAAAGAAAAATGACAGATATATATGGGATAGATAAATATAATATATATATATTAGTTACATAATTAAATGGTTGAAAAAAAAGACATAAGTCCATCAAGTTCAACCAATAATGTCATATAATTTATCTACCTCATAGCCAATATATCTATTAGATTTGCTTTATATATATTTGGCTTGTGGGTGAAAATTTTCAAA
>ONZH01014119.1:0-66472 GCA_900303285.1 Rhinella marina | reverse complement strand
GAAAGACAGACAATCAGGGGTTCACCGCCAGGTTGTCAGGCAGCATTTTTAAGTGGGTCACCATTACCGTGTCCCTGAAAATTGGCGGTGATGGACCTTCGTTGCACCTACTTGGGTGCTTCCCTAACATGTGATGGGCATGTGCCTCGCCTTTCTTTGTCTGGGTGAGCACAATTGCCATGAGGGTAACCACCAGGCTGTTGCCTGAGAATTTGGGGTAATGGTGGGATTAGGCAGCCTCAGAGGCATCCATGCATGCTGCCTCTGCTGTTTCCTGTCCATTTCCGTGGTGTTTCCATCATTTTCTGAGGTTTCCAGGTTTTCACCCAGCCTTCCCTAGGCAGAGCCTTGGTCCCCTGCAAAATATGCTCGAGTCTCCCATTGACTTCAATGGGGTTCGTTATTCGAAACGAGCACCCGAGCATCGGGAAAAGTTCGACTCGAATAACGAGCACCCGAGCATTTTAGTGCTCGCTCATCTCTACTGGAGTTCCATACATAATAAAGTGATTAGAAAAGCGTTATTTGGAAACCATGAGAAACATACAGATTACAAATTTACAATGCATAACTGTCTCAGAAAGGACTACAGAGGTGAGTCATGTGGGTGATATGTGAGTTCCATATGTTATAGACAAGATGCCTGCCAGGGGCGTAGCTATAGGGGGTGCAAGGGTAGCAGTCGCTACCGGGCCCAGGAGCTGGAGGGGGCCCAAAGACCCTTGTGCCACATAAGAAGTCATACAAAGCACTGAGGGAAGGGGGGCCCAAGCTGAACTCTTGCACCAGGGCCCATGAGGCTATAGCTACGCCCCTGATGCCTGCCAAAAGTGTAGGCTATAAAACAATAAATTATTTAATGTGCCAAGCAAGAGCAAGGAAAATCATGACAACATATGGCAAACACAACAAAGGAAAAGTAAATGAGTAGCTTCCTGACAGGTATAGACACTTTACACTCAAGATGATACTTGCTGAACATAATAGATATGGAGTAGCATGCAAAAGTTTGGGCACCTGTGGTCACAATTACTGTTACTGTGAACAGTTAAACAAGTTGATAATTAAATGATCTCCAAAAGGCATAAAGTTAAAGATAAAACACAATTTTCAGGATTTTAAAGGGTTTCTGTCACCAGTTTTTTCGGTATGAATCAGGCTGACATTAGAGATGTGCTAATGTCACCTGATTCCAAATATGTATCTGTTTTATTTACTGGTGCCCCCATTTTTATATAAAATGAACTTTTATTTTATGCTAATAAGGCTCCTAGGTGCAAGGGGCGTTACCTCTGCTCCTAGAGGCTCTGTTGATTGACAGGACCAGGCAGAGAAGAAACACTTCATTCACCTTAGCTTTCAAGGACCTTCAATGATGTCATGACCATGACCATGAAAATGGTTGAGGTCCACAAAGCAGGAGAAGCAGGGCGGATTGGCCATATTGCCCAGGGGGCCACCCAGTCCCCCATCTCTGCCGCTGGCTGGGTACATAATAAGCTATTAGTGGTAATTAACCCTGTGAGAATCAGGTACACATGTACCTGGCCAGCCACATACCCTCCTGATTTTAACTATGTCCCACATCTCACCCTGTTCCATATCTTAATCAGAGACAACTGGAGGAGGAGAAGAGAAAATGGCCTCTATTGATGACCAACTCAGAGGGACAGCTTTTGGGGCAATATATTGTCTGGCACTGTGGTATGTGGTATTTTGCGCTATTGCGGTATTGCTGACCCCCTACTTTTGTTGCCCTTCCTCCTGCCAATTTAGACCCTCCTACAGTATGAGGCCAATTTTAGGAATTATTTTCCAAGGCCAATTTAGGTTCCCAATCCGCCCCTGAGGAGAAGGCTATAAAAGGCGCAAGCTGAAGGTTTTATCATTGCCCTCACAGTCCCCTGATCTGAACATCACTAAAAATCTGTGGATAGACCTCAAAAGAGCAGTGTTTAAAAGACGGCTTAGGAATCTCACAGAACTGAAAGACTTTTGCAAGGAAGAATGGATGAAAATCTCTCAAACAAGAATTGAAAGACTCCTGGATGTCTACAAAAAGTGTTTACAATCTATGATATATGCCAGTTACTAACCATGCAGGGTGACTCAAGGTTTTGCTTCAGACCCTTTTCCTTTTTTTGTTATTTTGAAAATGTAAAAGATGAAAATAATTTTTTTTCTTCTTAAAATACAAAAGGAATGTGTCATCTTTAACTGTTTGATTTTTGGAGATCATTTCATCTTTAACGTGCTTAACCCCTTCGCAACCAGCGCCGTACATGTACGGCGCTGGGGCGATGCGGGCACATGGCGCCCGCTCGCGGGTGCGGCGGGCGTCATGGCCGGCAAGTCTCTGCTGTTTCTAACAGCAGAGACTTGCCGCTACCTACTGTGTCGGCGGCGTCTTCCGGGGTGACTAGATGCCGTGATCACACGTGATCACGGCATCTAGTTGCGTCTAAACCCGGAATCGTTCGCTTCCGGGTGGTGTACAGACACCCCGTGTGGCCAATCGGGGTGTCTGTACACCATATGAAAACTGTAATCCTCGCTGGTGAGGATTACAGTTTTCAAAGTGCAATTCTTATTCTGGCCACTAGATGGCAGGCCAGGATAAGAAATGAGCAATTCATGGATTTCTGAGTCTATAAAACCCAGAATTGCTCATAAAGAAAAAAAAAAAGCCACAATTTATAAGCCCATATTTGAGCTTTCTAATAGTAAAAAAAATTTAAAAAAATGTTAAAAAATATATAAAAAATAAAAAAGATGTAAAAGTTCAAATCACCCCCCTTTCCGTATAAGTAAAAAATAAATACCTAAATAACAATAAATATAGACATCATGGGTATCACCGTGACCGAAAACGCCCGTACTTTTAAAATATAAAAAAAAAAATTCCAATACTGCGAATTGTGTGGCAGAAAAAAGCGTCCAAATGGCGATTTGCCGTTTTTTGTCGCTTTTTTTTTCTAAAAAAAATTAAATAAAAAGTGATCAAAAAGTCATACACACCCCAGAATGGTATCAATAAAAACTTCAGATCGTCCCGCAAAAAATGAGCCCCCATACAGCTCTGTACACATAAATACCAAAAAGTTATAGGGGTCAAGATTTGACAAGGAAAAAAAAAAAAAAAAAAGGGCAACTTTCTAATTATTTTATCACTATGAAAACGCAGGAAAAACTATACATATTAGGTATTGCCGGATTCGTACTGACCAGTAGAATGAAAGTAACTGATCAGTTTTAATGCACATCGAACGCTGTAAATAAGAAACCCGTAGAACTGTAGCGGAATAGTGTTTTCTTTGCAATTTCACCCGGTTTGGAATTTTTTTCCCGCTTCCCACTACACCGTATGCAATATTAAATGGTGGCGTTGGAAAGTACAACTTGTCCCGCAAAAAACAAGCCCTCATACAGCTATGTGAACAGAAAAATAAAAGAGTTATGGCTGTTTGAAGGCAGGGAGCGCAAAACGAAAATGCAGAACCGAAAAAAGCTCCGGGCGCGAAGGGGTTAAATGTTTACAGTAACAGTAATTTTGACCAGGGGTGCCCAAACTTTTGCATGCCACTGTAGTTCCAAAACTACATTGTGTTTGCTGTTTTTTTTAACAAATGATTTCATTATCAGCGACTGGCTGCAGTGATCACTTGTCTGTGTCAGGACAGAGCAGGAAGTAGAGATGAATGGGGGACCTGGGAAGTGTAGAAACCGGAGTGGCAGAGTATCAGTAAGGTGAGATATTTCCTGTCATTCTAAGCTATACAGTTGTAAGTTGTGCCTTTTGGTGAATATAGGGGCATCAAAGAATAAGGCCCCATTCACACGACCGTATGTATTCCGTGATCCGTATAAAAACGGAACGGAAGACATACGGAAAGTCTTCCGTAGTGTTCCGCAATTTTGCGGACCCATTGACTTTAATGGGGCTACGGACGTGATTTTGCGGCCAAGTATAGAACATGTTTTATTTTTTTTGTGGAAGATCTTCTGTGAGATACGGGATGCGGAATGCACACAGTGTGCATTCCGCATTTTTTTTTCTCCTATGGAAAAATAAATGGGTCCGTATGGTTCCGCATCTTATCCGCAAAAATGAGTATAAGATGCGGAAATGTACATACGGTCGTGTGAATGGGGCTTTAGTCTGATAACAGATCCTAATAGCTTAAAAGGGTTTTCTGGGATCTTAAGGGGAACCTGTCATCAACTTTATGCAGCCCATACTAACGGCAGCATAAAGTAGAGACAGGTGAGTTGATTTCAGCGGTCTGTCATTTATAAGTAAAAAGTAAATGGTTGCCGAGAACCAACATCACAATCATTGCAGACTAGGCCTGGAAAAGAGTCCTGGCCACCTGAGAAGAGTCATGGTTATTCATGAATTCCTGCTCTCCCTGCCACCTGCTGATGACTGACTGGCTTCTACGTAGTTTTCTCCCTTTCTCTCTAGGAGAGAACTGCCAATCATCAGCAGGAGATTAGGAATAACCATGACTCTTCTCAGGTAGATTTGACTCTTTTCTAGGCCCAGGCTGCAATGATTATGATGCTGGTTCTTAGCAACCACTTACTTTTACCTCATGAGTGACACACCACTGAAATCAGCATTTCTGTCACTATTTTATGCTGCCCTCAGTGAGGTCAGCATAAACTTGATGACAGGTTCCCTTTAATATTGATGGCCTGTCCTCAATATACACCCACACCTTCACCATGTAGCTGTTTCAGAAAAGCTCTGGTGCCAGAACTGCAGCGCTGCTCACATTCACTTCACACCAGAGCTACTCTAAAAAAGCTAAATGGCAATGGTGTGGGGTGTTTGATCCCTGCCAATCAGATATTGATGTTGCAAAAAACGGCATGCATTTTTGGTGCATTTTTTGCTGTGGCAAAAGTGCTGCTCGGCTGCAATGTGTGGTAGCACCCTTAGGCCACTTTACATTGGCTGAATCATGAAGCGCGTTCCTGATAATTGCCCGATCTTGAGCACAGATGATTCTATGATTGCTCGTTCCCATACAAATTTTTGTTTGGGTACTGCATCAACAATACTTTATCCTAATAAACGGGCATTTACACTGAGCTGTTGTATGAAAGTGTATTCCTGATTATCCACCAATGTAAAAAGCACCTTTAGTTATTATAATTTATTTGAAAGCACCATTAATTCCATGGCATTGTACATCTAATAGGGGGTATACAACCATAATATTAAAACACAAGTGCAATAAGCATGACCTTAGTAACAGACTGGTACGAATGGGGAAATGACACTGCCCGCGATATACAAGGGAAATGTGAAGGACACAGTAGGTGACAGTAAAAGCTGCTCATCTGCCTGTGTGGTGACAGCATGCATATTGCAGGTGATAGGCTTTCCTGAGGAGGTGGGTTTTCTGGTTCCTTTTGAAAGTTTTGATGTTGGGGGACAGTCTGATGTGCTGGGGTAGTGAGTTCCAGAGTATGGGGGAAGCACGTGAGAAATCTTGTAGATGATTGTGTGAGGAACAGGAGAGGAGAACAAAGAAGGTTTGTGAGGATCGGAGATTATGTGTGGGGATCCTAGCGATATGCCCCCATTGTCTAAGATGAGAATACCCCTTTAACTTTACCTACATGATAAATGCTATTTGCTGAAGTGAGACAACCCCTTTAAGGTGCAAATTTGTAACCACTCTCTACATGGAGTTTCTCAGGCTGAAAGTATATATTGTTTGATAAGACATGAAGAGGCATTATGTGTCAGCAGGCAGATTAGATAAACTGCACAAGCAAACTCTCCCATAAAATCTTGGATAGCATTAGCTTTTCAAAGTAAAGTTTGTTTTTCTAAGCACATTTCTGAGATTTTTGTCACTGCTCTTGGCAGGCTTTCAAGTCTGTACAGGACTGATCTGTTATTTCATAAACTCTTCCAGAATGAATGTACTTAACCTGTATTTGAAATGACAGTATATGATGATTTGTAGAACAAATTTCTCATCTATTTTACTGAGTGGTAAAACATGTTAGTTTTTAATTTTCAATATGAACAGCAAAGTACATAGAGACATAAACAGAAATTATAGGGCATCTAATCATGATAAGAGGTTTCTAAATCTCAGGATGAGGTATTTTAACCCCTTAATGACCGGGTCATTTTCCATTTTGTTTTCACGTATGTGTTTTACTCCCAGACTTCCCAAAGCCATAACTTTTTTATTTTTCCATTTGCATAGCCATATAAGGGCTTGTTTTTTGCGGGATAAGTTGTACTTTCTATTGGCATCATTAACGGTTGCATACAATGTAGTGGGAAGCCTGAAAAACATTCCAAATGGGGTGGAATTATTTTTAAAAAACACAATTCCGCCACAGTTTATGGGTTTTGTTTTTACACCGTTTCCTATGTGGTAAAATTTACCTATTTAAAGTGATTGTGTAGCAAATAAAAATTTCTTTTAGGCCTCATTCACACGTCCGTATTTGTGCTCATCCTGGAAAACGGTCAGTTTTTTGCGGATCCGTTGTTCCGCAAAAAACTCTGTTTTTCCAGGACATCCGTTTCGTTTTTCCGCAAAAAACGGAAGGATGGATAATATCTGTACCTTTTCTTTTTTTTTCTCCCCTCCTGGAACGGAATCTGCAAATACATGCCTTTCCGCATGTCTTCCGCATTTTTTGCGCATCCATAGACTTTCATTGTGCTACGGACCGCAATTCGGGAGAAAAGTAGGACAGGAGGATTTCTTTATGCGGACAGTCGGAACGGACACACGGATGCGAACACCACATGGAGTACTGTCTGCATTTTTTCGGGACCCATTGAAATGAATGGATCCGCATCCTATCCGCATAATTGTCCGCAATTGCGGAAACGGAAGCGGAAAGGATGCGGACACATTATACGGACGTGTGAATGAGGCCTTAAGGTGGATTTAGATGCCCAGATAATCGTTCGGATTGTTAGGACCAAATGTTCCTGTGTTACCGACAATCTGCCCTTGCAAAGGTGCCGCCAATCGAATGAAGAGTAAGCGAAATGGTCGTTCATTAGGTGATCCTGTCGTTCATGCAGGAACCTAAATAATCATTTTTGAAATAGTGCAGATGTACAGAATGAGGACGAGCAATCACAATAGTGATCCCTCGTTCTCGTACTGGAGGTGATCGCTGCTCCTTGGCTTGTGTAAATGCTCCTTTAAACCACCTCACAGTGGTTTCATAATCACTTCACTGCTCCATTGCTTCTCCCCTTCTTCCACTGCCCAGGTTCCCAATGCTTTCTGCTTCCTAAACCCTCTCGATATGCAGAAAATGCCCACTCAACCAGTCACTGCCGCCAATGAGGAACCTGGGCAGCATCAGAGAGGGACTTTTAACAAAAAGTATTTTTACTTGCTGGACAACCCCTTTAATTTCATAATATACATAATACAGGTTGAATTTTTTGACACATAAGGTGAGATTCTTCTAATATTATACTGAGCATGCTGAGTGCAACATTATTATAGGACGAAATAATGGGTAACGGGTTGGACCCCCTTTTGCCTTCAGAACTGCCTCAATTCTTCGTGGCATAGATTCAACAAGGTGCTGGAAGCATTCCTCAGAGATTTTGGTCCATATTGACATGATGGCATCACACAGTTGCCGCAGATTTGTCGGCTGCACATCCATGATGCGAATCTCCCGTTCCACCACATCCCAAAGATGCTCTATTGGATTGAGATCTGGTGACTGTGGAGGCCATTTGAGTACAGTGAACTCATTGTCATGTTCAAGAAACCAGTCTGAGATGATTCCAGCTTTATGACATGGCGCATTATCCTGCTGAAAGTAGCCATCAGACCATATTACCTAAGGTTTTGTATCTTTTTGAGGCCTTGCCTATCCCGATACCGTTGGGGGACCTTAGATCTCTCCAATCCCATACTCTTAAGTTTATTTGGGCCTATAAAAGGCATAGGATTTCCAGGACAGTCCTTTTGTCTAGCAGGAGTCAGGGTGGACTCGCGGTCCCAGATTTTGTCAAATATTATTGGGCAGCCCAGTTACGTACTATACCTGCCTGGGCCTCCTTGCACCCCTATTCAGTTTGGATGCAGATCGAGAGGCTATGGTTAGCGCCTGTTCACCCCAATTCCTTGCTTTGGTCTGGCTCTTGTACTTCCCCTCCGGACAGAGACTTGTTAGGACCCATGAGGTGCACCAGGATGATTTGGCACTCCTGCCTTTCTAAATTCCCTCTAGTTTCACGTAACTCTGCGATGACCTCTTTTCTATATCACCCATCCCTCCCTCCTAGTCTGATGTCCTCAGCTACAAGAGTATGGTTTGGGAAACAGATTTTTCGGTTCGCTGACATAGTAGACCCGTTTACCAGGAAACTATTGTCCTTCTCGGACTTACAGTCTAAATATAACCTTCCCTCGGAGGCGGCCTTTTTCTATACACAACTTAGACACTTTGCATGTTCCACATTTGCTGGCCTTTCTGTTTCCCTACCCACATCTTTTGAGCGGATTTGTAGAGATGGGGTTCACACTAAAGGCCTCATCTCGGGAATATACACAATTCTGGTTAACCCATACCCAGACAGACTTGTCCGCCATTCTTATATGGTAAAGTGGGAGGAATTTTTGGGAAGGGTGCTCCCTGACGCCACTTGGAGTCTCATATGGAGAAGAGCCGCAAAATCCTCCATGTCGGTATTGGCTCAGGAAAACCAATACAAAATATTAATGCATTGGTACCATACTCCTGCTCTTCTTCGTAGACTACATCCAGTGGTGTCGGATAGATGTTGGAGATGTCACTCCCACATGGGAACACTGTGGCATATCTTTTGGGAATGCCCTAATATACGTCCATTCTGGGCGCTGGTTGGTAATTTGCTGACAAACATGTTTAAATGTGATTTTCCAGTAGATCCGCTCTCATTTTTGCTAAATGTCTTTCCTGGTAACTTTAAGACTACCACGCGTAAATTAATCACTCAGATCCTGATAGCAGCTCGCTGCCTTATCCCCAGATTCTGGAAACGAACCAGCTCACCGACCCTCTCAGATCTGTACGCTAGGGTGGTGGAGATACGCACCATGGAATACTCTACTGCACTATACCAAGACAAGGTCGACATGTTTTGCGCTATATGGGATGTTTGGGATGACTACTGGCTTGACAGGTTACCTTAACTTCCTTGCATGCTCTTATACAGCTACTCACCCCCCCCCCTCCTCCTCCCCGTCCTCCCGTCTGTCCATGTGTCTATGTTTTGTCTATGTTTTGTGTTTTTCTTTTATTTTAGATGATCCTTGATGCCTTATCTGACTTTGCAGTCTGACATGTTCATTTGATATGACCACACAAGCACGACTGATTATATTTGCAAGTTCAATTTATTATGCTCAGCTATGACACTTTACATTGCTTTGAGCTGTACTTGTTCTGTGATAATTGATTACCACTCTTTGTTTCCTGTAATATTTTATTTTTCTGATATCTAATAAATATACAATTATAAATAAAAGAAAGTAGCCATCAGATGTTGGGTACATTGTGGTCATAAAGGGATGGACATGGTCAGCAACAATACTCAGGTAGGCTGTGGCGTTGCAACGATGCTCAATTGGTACCAAGGGGCCCAAAGAGTGCCAAGAAAATATTCCCCACACCATGACACCACCACCACCAGCTTGAACCGTTGATACAAGGCAGGATGGATCCATGCTTTCATGTTGTTGACGCCAAATTCTGACCCTACCATCCGAATGTCGCAGCAGAAATCGAGACTCATCAGACCAGGCAACGTTTTTCCAATCTTCTACTGTCCAATTTCGATGAGCTTGTGCAAATTGTAGCCTCAGTTTCCTGTTCTTAGCTGAAAGGAGTGGCACCCGGTGTGGTCTTCTGCTGCTGTAGCCCATCTGCCTCAAAGTTCGACGTACTGTGCGTTCAGAGATGCTCTTCTGCCTACCTTGGTTGTAACGGGTGGCAATTTGAGTCACTGTTGCCTTTCTATCAGCTCGAACCAGTCTGCCCATTCTCCTCTGACCTCTGGCATCAACAAGGCATTTCCGCCCACAGAACTGCCGCTCACTGGATGTTTTTTCTTTTTCAGACCATTCTCTGTAAACCCTAGAGATGGTTGTGCGTGAAAATCCCAGTAGATCAGCAGTTTCTGAAATACTCAGACCAGCCCTTCTGGCACCAACAACCATGCCACGTTCAAAGGCACTCAAATCACCTTTCTTCCCCATACTGATGCTCGGTTTGAACTGCAGGAGATTGTCTTGACCATGTCTACATGCCTAAATGCACTGAGTTGCCGCCATGTGATTGGCTGATTAGAAATTAAGTGTTAACGAGCAGTTGGACAGGTGTACCTAATAAAGTGGCCGGTGAGTGTATATCATTTTCTGTACATTTTTAAAACATTTTCACACAAAACAGGAAAGAAAAATATTTTTATATGGGTAACTCTGTTACTGTCTTAGAAATATGCCACATTCTTATCTTTGTGTTGCAAACAAATGAGAAGTGAAGCTGTGCCCTTATAAGGAAGGCATATTTCTAAAAAGGCATTTGCCTGTACATATGACTATGTCTAGCTAACTTAGAAGTTTCCCCGCATTTCTTTTATTCTGATGCTGTTGTGAACAATGTTCTGGTCTTACATATAATAAATTATTGCAGGAAAAAAACTGTACTGTAGTGCAGTGTACTGTAGTTGAAAGAACATCTGTAGGGCTATAATGACTAGCTCACATACAAGGACAGTTAAAGGGTTGTGCAGGGGCTTTATATTGATGACCTATCCTCAGGATAGGTCATCAATATCTGATTGGCGGGGGTCTGACACACTGCACCCCTGCTGAGCAGCTTTTTGAAGAGGAGGTGCTCCTTGCGAGGGCTGCTTCCTCTTCATTACACTATGCGTCGTATCCCCTGTAGCGGTGGTGTACAATAATGGATCCCCAACATGCGGTCACTATTTCTAGATATGTTGTTGGGTGTAAGAGGTCCACCAAAAACAAATACTTTTTCCAAGTCCTTATTGTACTGGTAAGTTATTAGAGATCCTCCAAATAAAAAATATAATGCTCATATCACGATAGTGTAATGTGAATGGAATTAACAGCTTTACGTGGCAGAATATAGTCCTAAAAAATGAATAGTAGGGAAAAAAAACAGAAAAGGTAAAATTAGTTTCAATGTCTGAAAAAATATGCTCCTCAACCCATCCCAAAAGGATCTCTCCCACCCTGGAAAGCCCACAAACTAGACAGAAAATGAGAATAAATGGACTTACTGAAAAGAAGCCCCCACCAACCCTTTTTGGTATTAAATTATATTAAATTAATAATTGGAAACCATATGTATCTTTCAGGGGAAATTACAAAGGCCTGGTTGTGATGGGCAATTGGGGCAGTAACATAGTAACATAGTTTATAAGGCCGAAAAAAAGACATCTGTCCATCCAGTTTGGCCTGTTTTCCTATAAGTTGATCCAGAGGAAGGCAAAAAACCCCTGTGAGGTAGAAGCCAATTTTCTCCACTTTAGGGAAAAAAATTCCTTCCCGACTCCAATCAGGCAATCAGAATTACTCCCTCCCAGAATTACCCCTCTCTAGCAACTATAACCTGTAATATTATTACCTTCCAAAAATACATCCAGGCCTCTCTTGAACTCTTTTAGTGAACTTACCATCACCACCTCCTCAGGCAGAGAGTTCCATAGTCTCACTGCTCTTACCGTAAAGAATCCTCTTCTATGTTTGTGTACAAACCTTCTTTCCTCCAGACGCAGAGGATGTCCCCTCGTCACAGTCCTGGGGATAAATAGATCATGGGAGAGATCTCTGTACTGACCTCTGATATATTTATACATAGTTATTAGATCTCCCCTCAGTCATCTTTTTTCTAAAGTGAACAACCCTAATTTTGATAATCTTTCTGGGTACTGTAGTCCACCCATTCCAGTTATTACTTTAGTTGCCCTCCTCTGAACCCTCTCCAGCCCTGCTATGTCTGCCTTGTTCACAGGAGCCCAGAACTGTACACAGTACTCCATGTGTGGTCTGACTAGTGATTTGTAAAGTGGCAGGACTATGTTCTCATCACGGGCATCTATGCCTCTTTTGATGCAACCCATTATCTTATTGGCCTTGGCAGCAGCTGTTTGACACTGGTTTCTGTAGCTTAGTTTGCTGTTCACTAAAATTCCTAGGTCCTTTTCCATGTCAGAGTTACCCAATATTTTACCATTTAGTATGTACTGGTGACTTGCATTTTTCCTTCCCATATGCATAACCTTACATTTGTCAGTGTTAAACCTCATCTGCCACTTCTCTACCCAAGCCTCCAGTCTATCCAGATCCATCTGTAGCAGTGTACTGTCCTCTTCTGTGTTAATTACTTTACACAGTTTAGTGTCATCTGCAAAAATTGATATTTTACTGTGCAAGCCTTCTACAAGATCATTAATAAATATATTGAAGAGAATAGGGCCCAATACTGACCCCTGTGGTACCCCACTAGTGACAGTGACCCAATCTGAGTATGTACCATTAATAACCACCCTCTGTTTTCTATCACTGAGCCAGTTACTTACCCACATACAGACATTTTCTCCCAGGCCAAGCATTCTCATTTTATATACTAACCTTTTATGTGGTACAGTGTCAAATGCTTTGGAGAAGTCCAGATATACGACATCCATTGATTTGCTGCGGTCCAGTCTAGAACTTACCTCCTCATAGAAACTGATTAAATTGGTTTGACATGACCGATCCCTCATGAAGCCATGCTGATATGGAGTAATTTGCTTATTTTCATTGAGGTACTCCAAGATAGCATCTCTTAGAAAACCCTCAAACAGTTTACCCACGACAGATGTTAAACTTACCGGCCTATAGTTCCCGGGCTCTGTTTTTGGACCCTTTTTGAATATTGGCACCACATTTGCTATGTGCCAATCCTGTGGAACACTCCCTGTCAGTATAGAGTCCTTAAATATCAGAAATAAGGGTCTGGCGATGACATTACTTAATTCTCTTAGGATACAGGGGTGTATGCCATCCGGTCCTGGCGATTTGTCTATTTTAATCTTTTTAAGACGCAGCTCTACTTCTTTCTGGGTCAGACAGGGCACTTTTAATGGGGAATTTACTTTTATATTCTGCATTTCATCTGGCAGTTTATTTTCCTCAATGAATACAGTGGAGAAAAAGATATTTAGTAGCTTTGCTTTCTCCTCATCGCTCTCTGCAACTCCCCCCTCATTACTCTGTAAGGGGCCGACACCTTCAGGTTTATACTTTTTACCATTTATATAATTAAAGAACATTTTAGGGTTAGTTTTACTTTCTTTGGCGATTAATCTCTCGGTCTCTAGTCTGGCTGTTTTTATTTGTCTTTTACATATTCAATTTTTTTTCCTTATAGTTTTTCAATGCTTCCTCGCTCCCCTCCTGTTTTAGTGATTTAAATGCTTTCTGTTTGTCATTTATTGCTTTCTTTACAGTTTTGTTTATCCACATTGTTTTTTTCTTGTTCCTTAACCTTTTATTCCCATAAGGTATGTACCTCTCACAATTAGATATTAGGATGCTTTTAAAAATATCCAATTTTGTGGCTGTATTTTTATTTTTGAGGACTTTGTCCCAGTTAGTTAGGCATATGGCCTCTCTTAGTTGGCTAAATTTAGCTTTTTTGAAGTTTGGTATTTTTGTTCCTCCCTGAAGAAACGCTCTTTTGAATGATAGTTGGAAGGTTATTATATTATGGTCACTATTTCCCAGGTGTCCCCCAACCTGCACATCTGTTGTTCTGTCAGGTCTATTGGTTAATACTAAGTCCAGTATGGCCGTCCCTCTAGTCGGGTCCTGAACCAGTTGGGAAAGGTAATTGTCTTTGGTTATTTCCAAGAACCTGTTTCCTTTATGAGATATACAGGTTTCAGTTTTCCAGTCTATATCTGGGTAGTTGAAATCCCCCATAATAACGACCTCATTATGATTTGCCACCTATCTACCGACCGTCTATTTCGTTTAGAAGTAGATTTTCTATGGGCTCTGGTATACTAGGGGGTTTATAATAAACTCCTATTAGTATTTTATTCTTGTTTTTGGCTCCATCCTCCTTCCATGCTTCCTACACACTTGGCATGGTTTGTGCAGATATTTCTGGGTGTCAGTGGCAGGGACTGGGTGAGAAAAGTGCCGTTCTGATAGCCATCGAACATCCTTAGATTCGAAAGGCTTGTCCAGGTGTGGGAGACTCAAACAGGAGACTCTCAAACACCTTTTTCTGGAACTCGAGGAAGCTGAGCATTTCCTGGGCTTTTTTAAATAAAACAACACTGTTATAGGTAGCTTTCTGAATGAGGTAGATTGCTACCTTTTTATAACATGCCCTGTTTTTTCACTTCACCAGGTAGGGCTGAAGCCTCTGGTCTGAGAGGTTTACACCTCCCATAAATTTGTTGTAGTCTGTTACTCAGACCAGTTTATGCTTGTCAGCAGTAGCCCCCCTCTCCCTAAATGCCACTGTGGTGTCTGCATGCGCGGTGGACAGTATGTAGACATCCTTCCTGTCCTTCCGCTTCACTGTAAGCAGCTGGTCACCTGCAAGGGCAAAGGATGCTCCTATCTCCAAACGCTTAGACACCAGTGGTTTTGGGAATCTATTTGGGGAAGCTTGGGGGCTTAAGTTGGCGGTTTATGGCCTCATATACAGAAAGACTACAGGTGTAGCCTGTATAATTTTACCCCATATCTGACACGCTTGGAGGGAATAAATTGTAAGAAGGAAAGGCCTTTAAAACTGAAAAGGGACTCGTCGACAGACAGATTTTTATCAAGGGTGTATAAGTTTAAGGGCGGCAATGTGAATAGGGTCCGCGATCCGCATCCCACGGTCTGCACCGCAAAAAAGTAGTGCATGTACTACTTTTTTGCGGTGCGGAGGCATGGCCAGAAACACCACGGAAGCACTCCGTAGTGCTTCCGTGGTGTTCCGATCTGTGCCTCAGTTCCGCATCTCCGGGATTGTGGAACTATTCAAGTGAATGGGTCTGAGATCCGTGATGCGGGGAGCACATGGCCAGTGCCCGTGTATTGCGGGCCCGCAGTATGCGGGCCGCAATACGGCCATGGCCGGGCAACAGCCGTGTGCATGAGCCCTAAGAATGGATCCCTAAGGGCCTCAATTGATTTAGCTGAACATACCGTATTTTTCGCCCTATAAGACGCATTTTCTTCCCGCCAAAAGTGGGGGGAAAATGTCTCTGTGTCTTATGGGGCGAATGCTAATGAGCGCTTCCATTATGGACTCTGTACTCACCTCTTCCTGGTCCTCCACTCGGCTGTCAGCTGTTCAGGGCTGCACACAGCGTGAGGGCGCTCTGTGACCTCATGCTGTGCGCGCCAGTTCACAGCACAGCCAACAGCAGGAGGAAGCAGAACGCGGGCGGTGAGGAGCGCGGTGTCCAGGAGCAGGAGAGGTAAGTGTCTTTTTTATTTTATATGTTCTGCGGCTGGGGACTGGCATAGGAGGCATGGGGGCTGCTAATAAGAGGCACTGGGGGCTGCTAATAAGAGGCATTGGAGGCTGACATAGGAGGCATGGGGGCTGCTAATAAGAGGCACTGGGGGCTGCTAATAAGAGGCATTGGAGGCTGACATAAGAGGCATGGGTGCTGATAATAAGAGGCACTGGGTGCTGATAATAAGAGGCACTGGGGGCTGATAATAAGAAGCACTGGGGGCTGATAATAAGAGGCACTGGGGGCTGATAATAGGAGGCACTGGGGGCTGACAATAAGAGGCATTGTGGGCTGACATAGGAGGCATGGGGGCTGATAATAAGAGGCACTGGGGGCTGATAATAAGAGGCACTGGGGGCTGATAATAGGAGGCACTGGGGGCTGATAATAAGAGGCACTGGGGGCTGATGATAAGAGGCATGGGGGCTGATAATAAGAGGCACTGGGGGCTGATAATAAGAGGCACTGGGGGCTGATAATAGGAGGCACTGGGGGCTGATAATAAGAGGCATTGTGGGCTGACAGGAGGCATGGGGGCTGATAATAGGAGGCACTGGGGGCTGATAATAAGAAGCACTGGGGGCTGATAATAAGAGGCACTGGGGGCTGATAATAAGAGGCACTGGGGGCTGATAATAAGAGGAACTGGGGGCTGATAATAAGAGGCACTGGGAGCTGATAAGAGGCATTGGGGGATGAGATTGGAGGCATGGGGCTCTTATCTGAGATCTGATTGGGGGTTATTCACATTGGGTCTAATCTGAGGTCTGATCTGAGGTCTTATTGGGGTCTTATTAACATTGGGCATCTGATTGGGGCTGTGAGCTGAGGTCTGATGAAAAATATTTTTTTCTTATTGTCCTCCTCTAAAACCTGGGTGCGTCTTATGGGCCGGTTCGTCTTATAGGGCGAAAAATACGGTAAGCTGGGTCAGTTTTGGGGGGTGACTTGAGAATTATCCGAAAAATGCATAAACCACATTAGGGCTTCATAGCAGTTTCTGGACCTAATTGCTGCAAACACAGGGGTTGAGTGGACAGCACCTGCAGCCCAATAGGAATGGACAGAAGGCTTTTTTACTATGCTCACTTTTTAAGTACACAGATGTGGGCTTTTATACAGCAAACTGAATGGCATACAGATTAGTCTTTTATACAATTAATTCTAGGACATTATCATCCACAAGCAAACTTAGGGGAGAAAATAAAGTTGCAGGATCCCACTCTGTGGAAGGGACAGCAACGCTGGTATATATATATACTGTATATCCAACCCACCACGATGTGGTGGATAGTAACTGTCACCCATTGATGGACAATAACAAATTTCCACTGACCTACAGTAACAGATGCCCACTGACCGACAGACCCTAACGGACACCTAGTAATGCACGCCCACTGTCCGACAGTTATGGACCGCGGCACAAGCGATGTGTGGAGCATGAAGGAGAGGCCATCGGGTCCCCGCGCTTCTGTGACGGGGACCCGATGGCTGGAAAGGCAGCCTGATGCCTTCCTTAGGCATCGTGGCTGCCTTCCTTTTAGCCTGTGAGATCCAGCCCCCTGGATCTCACAGGCAGGAAGCTGTAAGTGTATTACACTGTGTAATACACTTACAGCCAATGCATTACAATACAGAAGTATTGTAATGCATTGTAAAGGGGATCAGACCCCCAAAAGTTTTGGAAAAGAAAAAAAAAGTTAAAAAAAAAGTTAAAAAAGTTTAAATAAAGTTTTGCATAATAAAAAAATAAAGTTTTTTTTTTTCATAATTAAGTAATCTAAAAATAGGAAAAAAAAAGAAAGTAGACATATTAGGTATCGCCGTGTCCATGTTGACCGGCTTTATAAAAATATCACATGATCCACCCCGCCAGGTGAACGCAGTAAAATAAAAACAAACCAAAAACAGTGCTAAAACCCCAAAATGGTACCAATCAAAGCGTCATGTCATCCCGCAAGACCCTACCTAAGACAATCGCCCAAAAAATAAAAAAATATGGCTCTCAGAAAATGGCAACACAAAAACAAGATTTAATTCTGTTCAAAAATGCATCTAATGTGTAAAACGTAACAAAAATAAAAATAATAGACACATTGGGTATTGCCACATCCATAACAACCTGCTCTATCACATGATATGCCCCTTCAGGTGAATATTGTAAAAAAAAAATGTAAAAAAAAAAAACTATGCCAAAACAGCCATTTTTTGCCACCTTACCTCACAAAAAGTGTAACACCAAGCGATCAAAAAGTCTTATGTACCCCAAAATCGTACCAATGAAAATGTCACCTCATCCTGCAAAAAATGAGCCTCCACATAAGACAGTAACTCAAAAAATAAAAACCAATGGCACCCGCAAACCAATCCATCAAAATCTGCGCTGCAAAATCCATATGGCGCTCCTTCTGTTCAGAAACTGCCATGTCCCCCCACAGCAGTTTACAACCACATATCGGATGTTGCCGTATTCAGGAGAAAATGGGTAACAAATTATGGGGTGCTTTTTCTCCGGTTACCCCTTGTGAAAATGAAAAATTTGGGGCTAAAGTAACATTTCATTTTCACAGCCAAGTGTTTCCAACTTCCGTAAAACGCTTAGGGGCTCAAAGTGCTCAGTATTCCCCTTAATATATTCTTTGAAGGGTGTAGTTTACAAAATGGGGTCACTTTTTGAGGGTTTCCACTGTAGGGGTACATCAGGGTGTCTTCAAATACAAAAAGGTGCCAAAATACCATTCTAGCAAAATCTGCCTCCAAAAACCATGTGTAGCTCCTTTCCTTCTGACCACTGCCACGTGCCCATAGAGCAGTTTACCACCACATATGGGGTATTTCTGTAAACTGCAGAATCAGAGTAATGTATATTGAGGTTAAGTTTGCTGCTAACCCTTGCTGTGTTGCAAGAAAAAAATTGATTAACGTGAAAAATCTGCATTAAAATGCCTCAATTTTCCTTTAATTCTTGTGGAACACCTAAAGGGTTAACAAAGTTTGTAACATCGGTTTTGAATAATTTGAGGGGTGTAGTTTCTAAAATTGGGTCATTTATGGGTGGTTTCCTTTACGTAAGCCCCTTAAAATCACTTTATATCTGAATTGGTGCTCAAAAAAATGGTTTGGGAAATTTTGTTGAAAATTTGAAAAGTGGCTTCTAAACTTTCTAACGTCCTAAAAAAGTAAAATGACATTTACAAAATGATGCCAACATAAAGCAGATATATAGGTAATGATGACTGATAACAATTTTATGAGGCATTGCTATCTGTCTTAAAAGTAGAGAAATTCAAATTTTGAAAATTGTGAATTTTTCCAAATTTTTTGTAAATTTGGAATTTTTTTTCCAAATAAAGGAAAAATATATTGACTCTAATTTACCACTGTCATGAAGTACAATGTGTAAAAAGAAAACCATCTCAGAATGGCCTGGATAAGTAAAAGTGTTCCAAAGTTATTATCATCGTGGCTGCCTTCCTTTTAGCCTGTGAGATCCAGCCCCCTGGATCTCACAGGCAGGAAGCTGTAAGTGTATTACACTGTGTAATACACTTACAGCCAATGCATTACAATACAGAAGTATTGTAATGCATTGTAAAGGGGATCAGACCCCCAAAAGTTTTGGAAAAGAAAAAAAAAGTTAAAAAAAAAGTTAAAAAAGTTTAAATAAAGTTTTGCATAATAAAAAAATAAAGTTTTTTTTTTTCATAATTAAGTAATCTAAAAATAGGAAAAAAAAAGAAAAGTAGACATATTAGGTATCGCCGTGTCCATGTTGACCGGCTTTATAAAAATATCACATGATCCACCCCGCCAGGTGAACGCAGTAAAATAAAAACAAACCAAAAACAGTGCTAAAACCCCAAAATGTGTAAAAAGAAAACCATCTCAGAATGGCCTGGATAAGTAAAAGTGTTCCAAAGTTATTATCACATAAAGTGACACATGTCAGATTTGCAAAAAATGGCCTAGGCAGAAAGGTGAAAACTGGCCCAGGGTAGAAAGGGTTAAACTAAGCCGATGCATGGCTATTCTGTGAGAGCGATCTTGACTAGCCACAGTAGTGAGGGTTGCACGGGAGGAGGAGGTAGCTGGGGGAGGGGGGCGGGACCATTCATAAATTTGCTGTAGAGCCCAGTCAGTTCTAGTTACGCCACCCAGCATATGAGTGGTCACTAAGGGTTTAATATGCGCCCAAACTTCATCAATATTTTGGCATAAAGTTAGGAAAAAGTGTCTAGTATGTCTTAGAATGTACCAAATTTATCATCCAGTGTGGACCACTGTGATAAATTTAGCACATTTTTAGATTTTCTGTGTAAATATTAAAGTAAATCTGCACTATAGTAAAAAAAAGTCCGACTTCCATCCATATAGTGAAACGAGTTAAAGGGTAGTACTACACATAAGGAGTCCAGTCCAACCCCCAATCACACCCCCCCCCACCTTATTTCTCCACTGTCAGCACTCAAAGGATTCATTTTGTGACTGACCTTGATACATAGAGAAAAAAACAAGGCATGTACAGAAACAACAGAAAGTCCCTCAATGTTAATCACCTACAAGAAGACCTTAAAAGGTCACCAAGCTTTCAGAAAACGTACAGGTAGAGACATATCATAGTTTTTTTTAAAGATGGGGGGCGGGGGTGAATGCTGAGATCCCCACAGATCCCTCGATTGATTAGAAAGAAACGCTTGCATAGCACTGTATCTCTTCACGCTGAAGGCGATGGAAGCGAGACAAGCCCATAGACTTTCTATAGAGTCCTTTTTGCTTCCTAGCCTGCAGAGAGTGCAATTTGCAAGTGCTTCTCTCTCCTCATTCCAGCAGTTTGTGGGGATTTCATAGCTCACATCGATCAAAATGTTTCATATGTCTCTATGACATAGCAAAAGTTTTTGGAAAACTCAGTGACCATATAAAGGGTTGCCCACTATATATTACTAGCTGCACAGCTGCTGGGAACAGCACACACATACACGCAGCTAGTAAAACGATCAACACTGATGTCCAATGGTTGTGGTACAAAAATAGCCATCGATGGAGTCCAGTCCCATCCATCATCAGCCACTACATCAAGGCAGGACATACCATTAATTTTGACAGTAATATACAAAACATTGCAACCAATTAAAGAGAAAACAATAGCTCCAGAGAGCTAGGTAAAGCAAAGGATATTGAAAGCCTGCTCATAGTGGTACCTCAGCGACAAAGTTCGTTGCTTGGAAGATCTCATTTTCTGGACCATGTGCCACGACTCTTTCTGTGGGAGATCCGGAAGGGTTACTTCATCTGGCTGGTGCAGCAAAGATTTGTATTCCACCATATCTACTTAGAGATGCAACCATATCTGAGGGACGTTGCTTGGTTTCTTGCTTTTCATTCACTGTGGTCTGCAGACCAAGCGGGTATAACTACCGATAAGGTATTTTCCTACTGCGCAGTAGGTTAGTGAGGCTTCAGGATCCTGCGCTTTCTCAATATGGATGGGGCCAAGTCCTGATAAAAAGCGGTCCTCTTGGAACTGGAACTCTGGATTACCTCTGATTGCAGTTAAAGACGTCATCGTGTCAAGATAGTTCAATAAGCCACAAACTACATCCCATCTGGAGTCAGTTACGGCTTGAGGCCCCCCAAAATCTCCACAACCAGAGGGGCCAGATCCTTAGATAATACTCCTTGAGGAAGCTCCCAGAGATGAATTGAGATTCCACAGCCTTAGGTTTGTCTGGTATGCTCTCTAAGTCCGAGCCAGCAGTGTATTTATGTGGCTGCATCTCGGAAGCTCGTGGTGGAGAGCCTGAAGCAGGTTTTCGGAGAAGTTTCTCTATTTCTGTTTGGGGGCGAGGGTTTCTGGGGGTATTGGGTACCTCCCGAAGCTTGTCCCTTATACCAGACTTCACCCTGTCATAACTGGGTGTAAAATTCTAGTTTTTTAGGCATTTGGCAGCAGGAGTGAGTGTCTCACGCATCTGCCATGTAGCGTGGTCAGACTCAGCCCCCCCACCCCACCAGCAACATTTAGGGTAAATGCACACGATCAGGATTTATCTGCGGACAATCCGCACTGAAATCCGCAGGTGTTCTCAGTGAAATTCGTGCGGTAAATCCGCACCAATTGGTGCGGATTTGCGTGCGGATTTTTTTTTCAAGTGAATGAGGAAAATCCTCATGAAATCCGGACAGGAAAAATAAAATAAATTGACATGCTGCGGATTGTAAAATCCACACTGCAGGTCAAAAACCGCACTAAAAAAATCGGCATCGTGTGCATTGAGAATTTCAAATTGTCATAGAATATAATGTACATGACCTACGAACCGGATTTTCCGCACGCAAATCCGCACGTATAATCTGCACGTAATCCTGATCGTGTGCATTTACCCTTAAGTCAAAAACCAAGGAGTGACTGCTATAATAAAACTTAAAGGGAACCTGTCATCTCCTAAACACCCCCTGAACTAGAGTAAGCGGTGTATATTGTAAATGATGCTGAATCTGAATATGTAAGTTTTATCTTCATACTCACTTCCATTCCGACGCTGTGCTCCCACAAACCTGCAGTAAAATGCACTCAGTGGACTCCAGTGCTCACTCACATAATGGAAAGGACTCAAAGAAGAGTCCAGTGAGTGCATTTTACTGCAGGTTTGTGGGAGCACAGCGTCAGAATGGAAGTGAGTATGAAGATAAAACTTACATATTCGGATTCAGCACCACTTACACTATACACTGCTTACTCTAGTTCAGGGGGTGTTTCGGAGATGACAGGTTCCCTTTAACTTTTAATGATAAAATTGTTAAAATGAACCCAGATCAACATAACTTCATAAATGTACTCAACCCCTATGATGACCATGGGTATGAGTGTATTATACAGGGTACACGGCGGCACCCAACTAGAGAAAATGAAAAAAGAACCACTAGTTTCCTACTTTTAAGTCTATTTTTGCATTGTGTGGTTGCACCAAATTTATGAAGTGGTGCAATGTTTTCATGTATTTGTTGCAATTACAGTATGTTGTGTTGTATGACTTTTGTCTTACAAAATACACCAGGTGCCTGCCTGGAGTAAAATGCTACTTTTTTTTTTTGGGGGGGGGGGGATTTACAAGTGACACAGATAATAAATTTACCATAATCAAGGTCTAATCTCACTCTTCAGCCTTAAACATAGACCACTTTGAAAAGTTGCGTGGTTCCTAAATCTTGCATAAAGTGACACAATCGGCATGTAGCGTAACGTTTTTACATTTGATAAATGCCTCCCACAATTTATCCTTATGAAATACTATTTTGGACCAGAATTGGCTGTAAACCCTGACAAACAATCAGTTTCAACCTTTTTTGTAAGCATTTTTCCAACAAATATTTCAGACACTGCATATATATGAAGCCCATTAACCAACTACAGCTGCATACCTTGTTTTTTTCCACAATGTCATTTGCCAAGTTTTCAAGGTAGACCAGTACTTCCTTGTTTTTGGTGGCACCCTTCAAAAGCATAGCTATAAATTACAACCTAGATCCACCCATCCACCCCTAAAACACTGCTTGCTTTAGCCATATTTGTGTATCCGTTCAGGAGATTACATTGGAATGAATTTCTTAGGACAACATTTAAAACTTTTCCAAACTAGTTATGCAATGTAAAATGATTTCATAATTTACATGACTTGGAGGAAAAAATCATGTTGTTCCTGCTGCATGGGATGCTGGGTTCTGCCAGTGCTGGCTGCATCTGTAAGTATCCACTGTATTTTAATTTACAGGCCACCTATTGGTGCTGCTCTGTTCAAAAGAGCAGTAATTATAGAATCAAGCCAAAAACACAGCTGGCAACAGTGTGCATATTATATGAAATCGGAAAAGACTGGCTCTTAGGAGAAATCTTTGTACAATGTGTCATAATTATAAATTTAACAGATTTTTATTTCCTATTCCCTTTTCATTTAATTAACCCATTACTCACCAGCTTGTTGGGTCTTAAAGGGGTTGTCCGAGTAATAAAAAAAAATTTAGTACTGTAAATCTGATGGGCAGCAATATATAACTAAGTTAAGCACGTTTTAGGCAAAAAAAAAATCTATATTTCCTCATTTCCCTGATTCTCTTCTGGCCTTTGTTTACTTGCAGTAACAACAATCTCTGCCCCTCTCCCTGCTCTGCAAAGGGAGTGAATACAAGTGCTGCCCTGAGTGACATGTCTGCCTGATAGGAGACTCAGCAGCATGTTGTATGTGTAGGACTACAAGTCCCAGCTGTACAATGACACTGCTTATACACACAGGAACTTCCTCTACCTTTCTTGTGTAATACTCTGCAGATCTCCTCCAGTGTCAACTCTGTGTCTATAGGATGAGGAGGGCCGATCCTATGTCTATTCATTGCCTGTAGCTAGTTGTAAAGCCTTGAGCCCTGAGTGTGTTCTGGCTGAAAGGGTTAATGTTTTATCTGAAAGAATCCAGGGAGAGCAGAGAGCAGGAGCCGGCAGAGCAGGGGTGCGTGGCCAGCACAGTGACGTCTGGTGTACAGACTCTTATCTGCTTGTGCACGAATATGATAATAGCAGGGAGATAAGCTGACATCACAGGTCATGTGACCCTGAGTGAAATCTGAGAAACCAGCAAGTTTAGAAGCACAAAGTGCTGGAAAAGCTGTTATATTTGATTAGTTAGAAACATACAAATGACAAAAAAATAACTCGGACAACCACTTTAATGACCACATTATTTTTTTCATTTTCTTCCTCATTGCATTCCAAGGGTTATATCTTTTTTTATTTTTCCGTCTATGTAGCCATATGAGGGCTTGTTTTTTGTGGGACAAGTTGTAGTTTTTAATGGTGCCATTTCAGGGTACACATAACTTACTGATCAACTTTTAATAACTGTTTCTGCAAGGGGGATGGGAAAAAACATCAATGCTACCATTTAGTTTTTAAGTATTAAATTTTGCAGTGTTGATCTTTCTGAGTAAATAACATGAAAACTTAATTCTCTGGGCCAGTACGATTACACTGATACCAGATACATATATTTTTATGTTTTACAACTTTTACACAATAAAAAAAAAAAAAACATTTTTAAAAAGAAGAAAATATGTTTGCATTGCTGCATCCCATAACCTATACATTTTTATTCATCATTCTATGGAGCTGTGTGAGGGCTTGATTTTTGCAGGATGATTTTTGGGTACATAACAGTGAATAAGCATAAAACAGCAATTCTGGCATTTTTTTTCTTTTATAATTGCATAGTATGAGTCATTACAGATGTTGCAATACCAAAAATGTGGAGATTTTATATTTGTATTTTTTTTTTTTACTTGGAATTTTTTTTTTTGAGTAAAACTTTTTTTTTTTTTTACTTTTTTTTAACCATTTAATAATTCCACAAGGAGACTATAATATGTTATCTTTTGATCATTTCTAAAATACATTGCACTTTTCATGTAGTCACCAGCAGGCTTTGACAGAGGCACAACCTGCTGGGCCACTCTGGAGGCAGACCTGGGGCCTTCTTTGCACAGACATCACGCAATCTCATTTGTGGGGTACTGATGGGAGATAGAGGGAGTCCACTCCTTCTGTAACCGCTTACATTCATCAGCTATTGACCACAGCAACTAAAGGGTTAAATTGCCTGGATCTTTTCTTCCGGTCCCTGGACTATTAGAGCAGGATCACAGCTCTTGTGGGCGAGCCAAGCCCATCAATATAAATGAACTGGGGTGCTGGCACACAGAGCTGTTTTGACATGCATTAAGGATGCATTTTTTTATTGTAGCTAGCTGAAATTAATTAAATCATTCCCACAATGCAGAACACCAGGTTTTAATGAGGCTGCTAAACTGGCTAAATTGAAATGAATCCTGAATGCATGTCAGAACTGCACTGTGTGCCAGCACCTTTATGCTGGGGTTACATGATGACATGTGTCACGTGACAATTTTTATAATCATAGTCTATGGTGTCGCACTGCACATGCTGCGACTGCGAAACGACAGTAGCAAAAAATCCAGCAGTGCAACACCATAGACTATCATCATAAAAATTGTTGCGAGATATTGGTGCGACATCAATGTTGTGCGACACATGTTGCAGTTTAGTTGGGCTCTATGTGTTGTGTGACTTATTATCGCGCGACACATGTCGTTATGTAGCCCTGGCCTTAGGCCCCTTTCAGACGAGTCTGCAGCGCAGCACCCGGCCTGAACTCCCAGCACTGCCGGGGTCACATAGCATTCTATTGATTTATGATGCTATGTAACCCTTACAGTTCTGGAATGTATTAGATGACACTGACAGCATTATGCCAGTCTTATCCAATACATTCCAGACCTCTAAGGTTTACATAGCATCATATATCAATATAATGCTATGTGACCCTGGCAGTCCTGGGAGGTCAGGCCGGGTGCCTCGTTGCGAGTCTGCAAGGGGCCTAAGAAACATTGCTGTCAGGATACGTGCTGCGCCTAGGGGCATTTACTCACAGGGAACTGATTGATCAGTACAGGGTCAGGCTGCCAGTATGGATACACGAATTAGCTGATGGCACTATGCACAGAAGTATATGGGAACAGGGTACAGGGAATGTAAAGGAATGGGCTAATGGATTTATTCAACTCAGGTGGAGAAGGGTTAATCTCTTACAGAGGAACAAGCTGCAGTAATTCTTTAGCTAGTACATTGTAACCATTGCTATCAAAAAGAATGCATTGTTATTTCTAGCCATTTTTACTACATTTGTAAACATTACAGCCCCATAGAAAGGTAAGACTTTCTTTTCTACTATGTTTGCATAGCCATTGGTGCCCATACACAGTGGTGTACATATAGAAGTAAGGGCCCCATAGCAAAGATCAAACCAGGCCCCTCACACAGGACAGAAGGGTTTCTGCCTAAACCCCTTTCAATGACCCATGGGCCATTTTCCCACTGCTTCATTTGCTAAAAGTTGTTCCTTTAGAGGGCAGAGTCCTGACTATGTTTTCACCTCCAGTAGAAGAGGAGATAATCCCAACTAAGACTGGGCCCCTTCTTGCCCTGGGCCCCATAGCAGTCGCATGATCTGCTGCTATGGTAGTTACGTCCCTGCCCATACATATATAGATGAAAGTTGACTTGAATCTTCAGCACTGTCCACTATCTAATGTGTATGGCATATGACAGGGAAAGAAGGTCCAGGCATGTTTTAATTTTAACATATCTAGTTTTTTGCTTCTGTAGGAGGTAAGCCACAGCCAGAGGAGTCTGACAGCTGCTTAATTCTTCTTTATCTATTGAAAGTACATGCACAGCCAGCTAATGATGTGTGGATACGGGGGAGTTTGGAGGAATAGCAGTGAAACGAATATTTGGCCAACAGCTTTTTGAAGTGTATCCATCAAGTTATGCATTGCTAATTTCTAAAGGTTACGGCCACGGCTGCAGCGCAGAAACGAGATGGCTTGGACTGTTGCTGCTACACATGCTCACTCCCACAGTCCTAGCCACCAGAGAAACTGGCACTTGTTCCTATAGTGTGCAAGCACGGCCACCACTGGTGGATTGCAGAGTGGTCATAAGTCCTGGAAATGAGCAGTGTAAAATGAATGATGAAAAAATGAATCAAGCCAGCAAAGGCATTGGTAACATTACATTAATGAGTGCCTTGTATCAACTTTGTCTACATAATAAATGCTATTTACACAAGTGAGACACCCCTTCGGGGGATTACTGTGGTTTTTAACAGGATGCTCACGTAGTTGCTTACCTCTTCCTCATGACCTGCTTAACTTGTAATAACAAGCCATCACTATCTGATTGTTGGGGACCATACCTTCTGCCGATTAGCTGTTCTGCAGTGGCTATGGCAATGAACAGCTGATCTGCATGTGCAAACTGTCAGACCCCTGCCAATCAGATAATGATTGCCAATTCTGAGGATAGGCCATCACTTGTAAAATCTCAGAAAAACCCTCAGTGTTCCACGTACGTGTCTCCTATGTGTTCTTCACAGACAGCACACATACCCATTCATTTTAATGTGTGTATTCACACATCAGTGTTTTACCGTGGTCCGTGGGTCCATGTTTTTAGCACAGATGCATGCTCTATTTTGTCTGTGTATTCATCATGCCCATTATAGTCTATACCATCTGTGTTTCATCTGTGTTTCACGGATCATTAGGAAGAGATTCTTTGAAAATTATTTTTCAGCTGTGCAGTGTCAGCGAAACACGGATGACACGTGGACAGCAAAAAATGGACACATGTACCCCACACGGATTCATCACAGACATCTTCATGGAGGCATCACTGATTTAAGCAGGGACATGTATGTGTGAATGAGGCTCAAGGGTATGACCAAACAGTGCAGATTGTGTCACAGAATTCATGGCGCAAATGCTGTGGGTTTGCTGCAGATTTTCACACCACAGGTCAAGTGGTTGACCTTGCATCATGGAAGTAATTCCATTGCATACATTTTCCAAGGCTGGGCTGCTGCTTTATATGCTGGGGATTTTCTGCATGCCCTTGCTGGCGTAGATTTAATTTTCTGGTGCACAGACTTCCTGAGGATGAGCCAACATTATTAATTCTGGCTTATTAATTCTTGTGCATCATATACCATCAAGGTTTCTATTAAGGCTGGCATCAGAATCGCAGTCTCATAGTCTTAGGGTTCATGCACACGACCGGTGCCGGCCCGTGCCCGTATACGCCCGCATACGCTGGGTCCGCAATACACCGTCACCGGCCGTGTGCAGCCTGCATCACGGATCACGGACCCATTCACTTTGTACATGAGCCCTTAAACTGTGTCAGATTTATCAGGGTAGCTGATGCTGGATAATAAATCTGACAAATCTCTTTAGTCTAACTTGACACCACCTATCTGTTGGCTTAGTTTACGCAAAAAAAAAAAAAATCCCAAAATTTTGGCACATATTTTGGTGCACGTTTATGCCACACCCTTTCCACTAAGCTGCCTTGTTGGATGAGGTGCAAAAAGTGTCTAAAACACTTAATAAATGTATTGCAAACCATGTATGCCAGGTTTTTTTTAGGTGCAAATGGTGCCAGAATTCTGGCATATTTTGAAAAGTAAATCTCCTTCAATATGTTTCTTAATGATATTGTGTTATATACTCTTGCATTTTTGTTTTAAAATTTTGTTTTTTGAAATTTCAATAAAAATAATCGAAATATAAAGAAAATTTTTGAAGGAGCTTTGCAAGACAGGTTTCTAGAAGAGGCCAATATGCCAGTTGTGTATATCAGATCTAAACTTCTGTTGAGACATGAAACCAGCATTTTTATATTGCCACAGTTTAACTTTTTGTGCTCCACCATTTATTGTTATTTTTATGACTATTATTATTATTATTATTATTATCATCATTATTATTATTATTATCATCAACAAAAGGTTATGAATAATGCTAGAGCAACATGGTGACATTAGGTACAGCTATATCTATATCATGGTTACATAAGGGACATATCTACAATTGCGACATGACTTCAAGAGTTCTACATAAATTTCACTAAAGGGGCATTCCCATGTAGACATCTATGGCACATCCACTAAATATGCCCTATATGCCTGATAGGTCCCACCTCTGGAACCCACATCTGTCTCAAAAACAGGCCTCCATCTTGTGCTGCCGTGAAACTGAAAATGTCCGTACATGCACGGCTCTCTCCATTCATTGTTATGGGAGTTCTGAAAATAGCTAGGCTTACTCAGCTATTTTCAGAACCCCATAGAAGTGAATAGACCAGTTCTTGATCACCCATTGGCTATAAATGCCCAGGCAGTTGGGACTTACCTCTGAACGGACATTTTGGAATGTCTGTTTAGAGACCGCAGCTGCATGCTAATCGTGCAGTTGTTGAGCAGGGGGCCCACTGTCAGTGACAGCAGGTCACCCGATAGAGAAGGCAGGGATGGTTTCTCAGTGACCATGCCTTCTAGATTGCTGTATACACAGTGCTGAATGGGCGCTGCGTATACAGATAGGAAGTGCTATGCCACTTCCTGTTCCAGCCCCTTCATTTATGTGACCGCTGGGGCTGGGATACCGCAGGAGCTGCCAGGCCTTCCTAGACCTCTACCATTTCTGCAGTGAGTCTGTACAGCACTGTATAGCACAGTTACAGGAGAAATCAGCAGTAAAAAAATATTCCCCAAGGGTCTGGTATGATGTTATGGGGAACACAAAGTGTAAAACATTTTTAAAAGTATTTTATAAAAATCACAAAGCAAAAGTTTCAAGTGTAAATAGTGCCCTGTAAAAATAAATAAAAACTATTCCAGAAAAGCTTTTTTGTCTCCTCGCCTCTCAATTAATATAATATCAATTGATCAAATAGTGTTATGCACCCCAAAATTGTACTGATAAAAAGTACAGTCTGTCCTGTCCAATATATTATGGATGTTATTACATGGCGATGCAAAATACAACAGATTTTTAATAAAAAGTGGTTTTTATTACGCAAAAGTAGTAAAAAAAAAACTATATAAGTTTGGTATTGCCCTAATTATATCAACCTGCAGAACAAGGTTATCATTTAAAAAATAAAAATAAAAAACAATTTCAATTTTTTCCCACCTCAGCTCCCAAAAAATGAGATGAAAAGCAATCAGAAAACCAAATGTTGCCAATAAAAATACAGCTTGTCTACAAAAAAATTAGCAATCACACAGTTCATTCAAAAAAAAAAATAAAAAAGTTATGGCGCTTAAAAACCATTTCAGCAAATTCCATGTTAGACAATTCAGATGCCGCTCCTTCCCTTCTGAACACTGCCGTGTGCCCAAACAGCAGTTTAATACCACAAATGGGGATTGCCGTATTCAGAAGAAAATGGATAGCAAATTGTGGGGTGATATTCTCTTGTTATCCTTTGTGAAAAAGAAAGTTTGGGTCTAAAGCACCATTTTCTTGTAAAAAAAATTGTAATTTTTTATTTACACAGCCAAGTATTATACATTTTGTGAAAGTGCTTTTTATACCCCTTAAAAATTTCTTAGGTGGTATAGTTTCCAAAATGTGGTCACTCTTGGTGGTTTTCACTATAAGGGTACCTCAGGGCTTCTTCAAATGCAACATGGTACCCAAAGACCATTCCAGCAAAATCTGCCCTACAAACCTTATGGCGCACCTTGCCTTCTGAGTAGAGATGAGCGAACGCGCTCGTAACGAGCACTGTAGCGTTCGGCTCCCCTGCGCTCACATGGGCGCAGGCATCCGCTTCCGTCCTCCTCACCCGACGGAAGCGGATGCCTGCGCCCATGCGAGTGCAGGGGAGCCGAGCGCTACAGTGCTCGTTACGAGCACGTTCGCTCATCTCTACTTCTGAGCCTTGCTGTGTGCCCATACAGCAGTTTATGATCACATATGGGGTGCTTATGTAAACTGCAGAATCAGAGTAATAAATATTCTGGTTTGTTTTGCTGTTATCCCTTGCTTTGTTGCAGGAAAATAATGGATTAAAATGGAAAATCTGCAAAAAAAAGCGACAGTTTCAAATTTCACCTCCATTTTGCTTTCATTCCTGTGGAACACCTAAATGTTTAACAAGATTACTAAAGTCTGTTTTGAATAATTTGAGGGGTGTAGTTTCTAAAATGGGATACTTTATGGGTGTTTTCTATTATGTAAGCTTCTCAAAGTGAATTCAAAACTGAATTGATCCTTAAAAGAGTTGATTTTGGAAATGTTCTTGAAAAATTAAAATTCTAAGCCTGCTAATGTCCTAAAAAATGACATTACCAAAATGATACCAACTTACAGTAGACATATGATAAATGTTAAATAATAACTTTTTGGATTTTTCTATAAATAAAGGTAAAACATATCAACACATTTTTACCACTAACATGAAGTTCAATGTGTCACAAGACAACAATCTCAGAATGGCTTGGATAAGTAAAAGCATTCCAAAGATATTATCACATAAAGTGACACATGTCAGATTTGCTAAATTACAACCCCTTTAAGACTGACTGGCACATTCATTTGCAGTTTTATGTCTTCATCCGTGATTTTACAGCATTTAGTATCCCTAAAACTGTTTTTCACAACCTCACTTAACTTCCTTTCATATGAAATCTAGGGGTGGCCTGAATTACCTAATACTAATTTACTGCAACAGCTCAGGTCACTGCCTCAGCATGGCAGGTCAGAAAATCTCCAGTCATGGACCATTAGCTTCCAATTATGGCTCAGTGGCCAAAAACTAATTTTTCCTGAAGCATAAAATGGCATTTTTCCTTGTTTACAAAACTCTAGACTTGTCAGCTCAGATTATTTCCATATAAGAAGAGAAAATGTTCAACTAATAAAGTACTTTACTTTCTTGCATTTTTTAAATATTTATTTAGTAAAAATATGTAGTTTTGGAAGAACATTTCAAACTTTGACTTCTATATAGCTCTTCTATATAGCTAAAATTTAGGATATTTTTCTCACCTACTACACAAGAGATCAGTTGGTTACAGATCTGTCCCCTTGCATCATGAGTGACATCACCTGTGAGCCAGGGGAGCAAGTCACCATCGGAGCATGCTTTTGGCTGCACCCCATGTCGCTGGATGTTGTGATCTGCACAACGGGGAAATGCAGCTGCAGCCGTGCAGGGATCCGGAGGGAGGCAGGCGTCAGGGACCAGGTAAGTACAAGGGTGTAGCTATAGGGGGTGCAGAGGTAGCAGTCGCTATCGGGTCCAAGAGCCTGAGGGGGCCCAAAGACCCTTGTGCCGCATACCAGTATTATAGAAAGTGCATGCTGGTCAAATGACATATATACATACAGTACAGACCAAAAGTTTGGACACACCTTCTCATTCAAAGAGTTTTCTGTATTTTCATGACTATGAAAATTGTAGATTAACACTGAAGGCATCAAAACTATGAATTAACACATGTGGAATTATATACTTAACAAAAAAGTGTGAAACAACTGAAAATATGTCTTATATTCTAGGTTCTTCAAAGTAGCCACCTTTTGCTTTGATTACTGCTTTGCACACTCTTGACATTCTCTTGATGAGCTTCAAGAGGTAGTCACCTGAAATGGTATTCCAACAGTCTTGAAGGAGTTCCCAGAGATGCTTAGCACTTGTTGGCCCTTTTGCCTTCACTCTGCGGTCCAGCTCACCCCAAACCATCTTGATTGGGTTCAGGTCTGGTGACTGTGGAGGCCAGGTCATCTGGCATAGCACCCCATCACTCTCCTTCTTGGTCAAATAACCCTTACACAGCCTGGAGGTGTGTTTGGGGTCATTGTCCTGTTTATAAATAAATGATGGTCCAACTAAACGCAAACCGGATGGAATAGCATGCCGCTGCAAGATGCTGTGGTAGCCATACTGGTTCAGTATGCCTTCAATTTTGAATAAATCCCCAACAGTGTCCCCAGAAAAGCACCCCTACACCATAACACCTCCTACTCCATGCTTCACGGTGGGAACCAGGCATGTAGAGTCCATCGTTTCACCTTTTCTGCGTCGCACAAAGACACGGTGGTTGGAACCAAAGATCTCAAATTTGGACTCATCAGACCAAAGCACAGATTTCCACTGGTCTAATGTCCATTCCTTGTGTTCTTTAGCCCAAACAAGTCTTTTCTGCTTGTTGCCTGTCCTTAGCAGTGGTTTCCTAGCAGCTATTTTACCATGAAGGCCTGCTGTACACAGTCTCCTCTTAACAGTTATTGTAGAGATGTGTCTGCTGCTAGAACTCTGTGTGGCATTGACCTGGTATCTAATCTGAGCTGCTGTTAACCTGCGATTTCTGAGGCTGGTGACTCGGATGAACTTATCCTCCGCAGCAGAGGTGACTCTTGGTCTTCCTTTCCTGGGGAGGTCCTCATGTCAGCCAGTTTCTTTGTAGAGCTTGATGGTTTTTGCGACTGCACTTGGGGACACTTTCAAAGTAGTGATGGCCACTCGTTTTTCTTTACTTAGCTGCTTTTTTCTTGCCATAATACAAATTCTAACAGTCTATTCAGTAAGACTATCAGCTGTGTATCCACCTGACTTCTGCCCAACACAACTCATGGTCCCAACCCCATTTATAAGTCAAGAAATCCCACTTATTAAACCTGACAGGGCACACCTGTGAAGTGAAAACCATTTCAGGTGACTACCTCTTGAAGCTCCTCAAGAGAATGCCAAGAGTGTGCAAAGCAGTAATCAAATCAAAAGGTGGCTACTTTGAAGAACCTAGAATATAAGACATATTTTCAGTTGTTTCACACTTTTTTTTACAAATATGTCAAGAAAAAAACAGGAATTAACCTGTAACCTCAAGGTAGAAGGGGGAAGGGACACTGCTAAAAACCATAAGAAAACAGAAATTCCCTATCAGTATGTTTTTGAAGTGTTGGAGGAAACCCATGCAAACACTGGTAGAACACACTAACTCCATGCAGATGTTGTCATTGGTCAGATTCAAACCTAGTACTCCAGCATTACAAAGCACCAGTGCTAACTACTGAGCCACAGTGCACTACAAAAAGACTCTTACTAAAAAATACTAAAATGAAAATTCAACCATATCATTCAGCCCAGTCAGTTGCAGGCAGCATAATTTATAAATCTAATATGACTTATATTGGCAAACCTGGAGAACCTATTGGGCACTGAGGCCGATATCTGTTCAGTTGGAAGAAGAGTAATATCCTTTGAGCCCCGGATGCTTTTGCCCAGGGCCCTGAACGTGGTTGCCACAGCACATACAAGTGTATTTCCATCCTCAGGGTGGCGATACAGTTGAATGAGCCAATGATTCCCATCGACACCATTCATTCTCATAGGCCACTAGGTTTGAAGCCTATGCGAGGGCGTATCAACTGTGCAGGCAATCTCAATGATGTCTTGCAACTAAGGATATCCTGGCTTGCATCACCGATAGTGGAGTGGAGCAGGATGCAGGTTAGTATTTTTTTTGTCCATTGTCATTTTGATTACTGGGGGAATTATAACTACTGGGGGGGAATATATGCAGGCAATATGACTTCAGGGGGTGCTACAGGGTGCATTATAACTACTGTAAGCGCTATAGGGGGCCTTATTACTACTGTGGTTACTATTGAGTGGCCTTATAACTACTAGGGGCACTATGGATGGGCCTTACGTGGGCATTACTAACATGGGCCTCTATGGAGGCTCTAATATTACAAGAGGCATTATAAAGAGGCCTGTCACTACTGGGGGCTCTATGCTGGGGAAATAATAGGGAGCATTATTAATTCTGGATGGACTTTGACTTTATTACCACTCCGGGAACTATGGAGTGCTTTACTACTTTTGTGGGCTTTATGGGGATTTGTCACTATTGAGGCACTATAAAGGCTATATTACTACTGGGTCCTATGGGGAGCTTTATCACTACTAGGGGTGCTATGAGGATTTGTTACTACTGGGAGCACTATGGAAATAGTATTACTACTGGGGGCATCATGTGGAAAACTATTTGTACTATGGACACTATTGGGCATTATTACCACTGCAGGCATTATTATTTGGCAGAATATGTGGAGCACTACTAACTGAGGCACTCTTGGGGAGCATTATCATTATTGAGAGCACTCTAGGGGGCGCTTTTACGACTAATGGTACTCTGGGAGATAATTATTATTACTGGTACTTTTGGGAGCACTATTAATATGGGCAGGACTGTCTGTATGGCACAATTATTTCCAAAGTATAGTATTTGGGTGGATTGGAGAACACAACAGCTAAAAAATTGGGAGTGGCACTACTTTGTTGGAATGGTGCCCCATAAGGGGCAAGGTGATGGAAAAGTGAGGAACTGAAGATGTCCGTGTAGCAAATTCATCAGAAATGAGACTTGGATGAAAGAAGTTGTCATAGCGGTCTGGACTGATTGGAGAAAATGAAGAAAGCAAATGTGTATAATCAGAGAAGACATCACTGGATGTAATAGGTATGCAGTGCTGTATTCGCCTGTCTGTATGATAGGGTCCCTGGATGTAACCAGGGGATGACACCACTGCCAGCAGCAATTAGTCATGTGACACAAGGGGAGCAGGTGTACGATGCAGGCAGCAATTTGCTGCAGCAGCTTCAAACCAGACATTTACATCCAAATACCTGAATGGAGTAGCAAAGACCAGATAGCGCAGGAGCTGGGAGTCAGGATGCAGGTAAGTAAGTCAGCTGAATATTATGAAGCTGAACCCGGTAATTTAACCCCGTTGATGCCACTGTCAATAGCAACCATGGCATCTGTGGGTTAGGCAGAGGAATGGGCCACCATGGCAAAATTGTCAGGCTCCAATCATTACCATGACAGTCTGGGACCTTCTGAAGACTCCCAAGTCTGTCAACATTAATTGCCTGTAAAACCGTGCACGAGGCATGACTCAGCAGGCAGTGTCTCAGAATCCCATAGACCACAATAGTATTCTATTGTGGTCTGTAGGACAAGATGATCAGGAGATTGCATATTCAAGTCCCCTAAGGGGGCAAAAAGTTGTTGTGTAAACTAAAAAAATAAAAACAGAAAAATTTAAATCACCACTTTCCCAATTTTACATATAAAAATAAATAATAAAAGAAATATAATAAGTATCGCGGTTTCTCAAAATGCTCAAACCTTTAGTATATAAAAATATTTTTCTTGCACAGTGAACACCGTAATGGGAAACAATAATCATTATTTGGTATTTTTTGGTCACTTTGTCCCCCCAAAAAATTTAATTTGTGTTTAAAAAGACAAAAGTACCCCCCAAAATGGTACCAATAAAAACTACAGTATGCTCTGCAAATAACAACCCTCATACAGCTCTGTAGACAGAAATATAAAAAGTTATGTCTGTTAGAATATGGTGATACAATGAAAATTTAGATTTTTTAAAAAGGTGTTTATTTTTTTTAAGTACTAAACCAAAATAAAATCTATACAAATTTGGTGTTGACCCTGGAACTTGAAATGTTGGCTCTTGGCCCACAAGTCCTCAGCTTTTACAAAATAGCAAGAAACAGTTTATAAAATTCTTCTAACCCAGTAATGGTGAACCTTTTCCAGACCGAGTGCCCAAACGGTAACCCAAAACCCACTTATTTATCGCAATGTACCAACAAAGTAATTTACCCCTGAATACTACAGTCCAGTATACTGTATCTTTCATGTACTTCCATGTATAGTCTATCTTCCATGTACTACATCATTTAGCTATAATATCCTGCCTACATTCAGTGCACTGCCTGTGCTGTTCATAGTGCATCCTGTGCTGATGAATGGCAGGAAAAGTTTAAGGCATATTGGTACACCATAGACTTTATCCAGGGTGTGGGTACGCATAGAGAGGGCTTTGAGTGCCGCCTTTCTCACCCGTGCCATAGGTCCGCCACCACAGATCTAATTTGTATGCTAATGCTACGCATGGTGCGCTAATGCGTGCGAATTCAGTTAATTAGCGTACCTCCCCATGCTGTTCCCTAACCATTTCTATGGTGTTTCCACCATTTTCTCACATTTCCCTATCAACCAGACACCCTCCCCTCTGCAGAGCAGGGGGTGCCTCGTCTTCTCCCATTCACTTTCATTATACTCGGGTGCTCGGCCGAGCACTTGAGCACCACCTAGTGTTCGGCCAGAGCACCCGAACATCGGGGTGCTCGATCATCACTACACATGACCCTTATCAGCCAATAGAAGCTTGCAGGCTCAGCCTCCACATACACACAGTTTCACACCAGGTTTCCATAACAACCCAGCCATTTTTCTTCACTGCTGTAGGTCAGCTTTAAAGGGGCAGAGCGCTGTGGATGACACTGTTAAAGGGGTATTCCGGTTACCATAAATATAACTTATGTTTTAGACTAATTCATCATGAATCATTACCTAATATAATGTAAATTTCACATATTTACAGTTCAGTAGTAATAAAAGATGTTTTATTCCACTGCTACCCACTGTGTTTCCTCATAAATTACATGTCACTGACCTGTAATTCAGGCCACCCTCAAAAGAAGGACCTAAATTCCTGCTCCCAGGTCCCACTAAGCCATGCCCCTGATCAATTTAGGCCACGCCCCTCACACTCCGCAGCCGACAAGGATTGAAAAAATGAAGGTAAAAATCAACTTTTGTCAGCTGCAGGGGTGGGAGGGAGGGTGCTGCTGTCTGAGAGTGAGCTGTTCAAAAGGACATCCCTGTGTCCATTCAGGCCCTGCGCCAGACGGAGGACAGGGAGTCTGAAAGCTGTACTCTCCGGCCAAAAACCGGACCTCTGGCCACCCTAGGGGCAGGCTGCTGTGGAGGTTACTGTTAAGGGAGTAGGGGACTGTGGAGGCCACTATTAAAGGGGCAGCGGGGTACTGTGAGGTCACGGTTAAGGGAGCGGGGTACTGTGGCAGTCACTGTTAAAGGGGCAGTTGCTGTGGAGGTCTCTGTCAAGGGGGCCAGGAATGGTGGAGGTCAGTTAAGGGGACTGTAATCCAGGGCCGGATTAAAGGGAGGGCATCCGGGGCGAGAGCCCCCACCACCGGCTGCAAAGCGGCGCTCAGGGTTGCCAACCATCCGTAGTCAGGGGCAGACATGCCGCCTATGCAGCCAGTTCGGCTGCACAGGGGCCCAGGGCCGGAGGGGGGCCCTTCTTGCCAGCGACAGGGGAGAGATGAGCGCTTCCATTGTGGAAGCGCTCATCTCTATATTCATCTGGGGGGCACTATGGAGAAGGGGGGAGAAGAGCACTATTGGGGTCATTGTATAAGGGCATTGGCACACATTATGAGGACACTATGGGGACATTGGCTGGCCGGGGGCACTAATTATTTCTATCGGTGGGACTTTGGGGAGCACTATTATGGTGGGAGGCACAGTGTCAGCTTAGCACAGTTATTTTTGGTGAACATTTTGGTTATAATTTAGTGTCAGGGACACTATTTCCTGGGTGCAGTTATTTTTTAGGGCACTGTGTGCCAATAATTACTGAAGGCGGGAGTATTTGCAGGTGGACTGTTTCTGCAGTATAGTTTTGGGGAGCACAGCGGGCACAGTATTGGGGGTGGCAGGATGGGGAGTTCAAGAAGGTGGGAGAATGATGGAAAAGTAGGAAACTAAGATGTCTATTTGTCAAACTCCACAGAGAGAAGAGATGGCTGGAAGAAATCATCATGGCGGTCTGGTCTGAAAGGAGAAGATGAAGAAATAGAACATCTACATCTAAGAAGAGGTCACTGGATGTATGAGGTATGGGGCGCTGTATTAGGCTACATTCACATGTGAGTTAGTGATTCTGGCAGGCTGTTCCTGCAGAGAACAGCCTTCTGGAATTCACTCTATCTGGCACTGCTGGATGCAGAATGCCCGCCGGCCCCATTAACTATAATGGGGTATGGCAGAGATCCGGCCACAATCTGGCAAAAATGCAGAGAATCAGCGGGACACAAACTGCTGCACGCCTGAGTTTGTGTCCGGCCAATTACTTGCATTCTCTGCCAAATCAGGTGGCTGGAGCTTAGTGCTGCATGTGTGAAAGTAGCCTTACCCTGTGTGTTTTGTATTGCTGTATGTAATGTTATGACACCTAGGTTAGGTTGAGAATTTGGTTTGGGAAAGGCGGGGGGTGGAGTGGGGGGGCCCAGACACATTCCTTTCACAGGGGCCCTCTGCTGTCTGTATCCGCCCCTGTGTAGATTTACGGACAGTCCGCAAAAATCCGTAGGCAATAGTCATACAGAGTAATGGTTCACAATAAAAGAATGCCTCTTTGTCTTTGGTATCATTCTGTGTTTAAAAGCTAAGGTTTGTGAGCAAAGGGAGATTTAAAAGGTGAATAAAAATGGTGGAGGGTGGGGATTTGGGTGGAGGGCGGGGCTTTGGGCCCGAAACTTCTTGTCGCCCGGGGCCTCCACCAGCCTTAATCCAGCCCTGCTGTAACCTATGGTCAGTGTTAAGGAGTGGGTGTCGTAGTGGTCACTGTTAAGGGCGCGGGCCCCTATGGAGGTCACTGTCAAGGGGGTGAGGTGCTGTGGAACTCACTGTTAAAGGGGCAGGCTGCTGTGAAGGTCAAAGTTAAGGGGGTAGGCTGCTGTGGAGATCCCATGTTAAGGAGACGGGGCACTGTGGGGGGGCAGTGTTAAGGGGTGGGGCTGTGGAGGTCACTGTTGATATCTTTTAATGACACACACAAACATTAAATGAAATAGATGATGGTTGTATATAGATATGAGGTACATGGATGTGAGGTAAGTGTTGACACTCATTCCCAATAACTAGCCCATGTAAAAGTGCCAGGATTACCTGATGAGTGAGCAAACGCTCATTTATCGGGGCAAAGAATTATTAATGCAGACATCAAAATCATCATTTCTGTGCAGCAAATTGTCCTGTGTAAACAACGATCTACTTCCCAGAAACAATGAATTTGTTTGAGAATAAGCAGTCACAGAAGTGATCGCTGTGCTCATACAAAGAAAATGTTTGTTGCATGTAAATGTATCTTTTACCTCCAATGCTGAGCAAGCAATTATCAGGAATGAACCATGGAATCTTGATAATTGCCCACACAGCCCATGTAAAGGTAGATAGATAGATAGATAGATAGATAGATAGATAGACAGATAGGCACAACTATGCAGAGGGTGCAGATTGTAGTTGTAATCGGCCCCAGGAGCCAATTTTGTCTCTTTTCCCCCATATGAAGAGACAAGTACTGTAAATGAAGCATTATAAGTGGGGGTCTTGTTAATGAGGTCCCAGAGCTTCAAATTAAGCTGATGGATGAATTTATTAATTACACAGAGATATTACACACACAAACATGGTATAAATTTATACTTTAGCAGACTTCCTGGAGAATTGTAGGTTTCATTTTCTAGAAGAGCCTTGGAGGTGGGACAATCGGTACAGACAGGAAGAGGAGGTGAGTTGTGTATGCAGGCACAGTGCAGGCACAGTCGGGAAGCCTTCATCAGTTTCCCCTCCTGTATCTTGAGTTCAATCCAGACCTGGCAGGACTGAGAGCCCAGAGTAAAGTTCCTGACCTGCTGCTATCCTCCTTCTGTTCTGACTGCCCCTGGAGAAAGCTGGACTAACAGGGCACAGGTTACAGAGTGGTGAATAATGCTGCTGCACAGAGCACTCGCTTTAATACACAGCCTACTACAGTCAGTGACAGTATTTCAGGGTCCCCAAGCAGTTATGTTTGAGGGCCCTAATCAAAGACATTGTTTTGTATAGCAAGATACAACAATCATCGCTGTCTCCAAGAGTTTGAAAAATGATTAGAGTGACCCCATGGGCCTATCTGGCATTTACCTGAACCCCTTTAACCTTTAGGAAGAAATAGTCACATTAGCTAATAATGGTAGCTAGATATTTATAAGGGCTTCTTCTGTATAGACCTTAGTCTCTTACTTCTAGATGAAGTTACATTCTCTGGTGTCGAAGGAGGGATTGCTCTTCCTTTTTGGATAAATTTGTTCAGTACTCATGTACCTACTGTCACAGCTTTCAATTTTTGTGTATGCATAATTTATCAATTTTTAATGAAAATCTGAGAAAATTGTAAGTATATTGCCTCATTAGTTTTCTATGTGGAATATATGGGTATTGGAGCAAACAATAATGTTTTGGTAACAGCTAAATGCTTAGGAGTAATTTGGGATTAAATCCACAATAGAGATGCCTATGAATGATATTTCAAGTCGGTCTGCAGGGTTTCTAATGGTGTGCTCTTATTTTCTGTTTTTTTGTCTTTTGTTCTCAACATTGTACATTGCTAGGCGCCAGATGGTGTTTGTCCTATCCTTTGGTCACTTTCTCACCTGAACAGCAGGGACATAAAAAAACAATGGGGCACACAAAATCACTGTGCACACCCCAGGACTTATTGCTGTAAGTTTTTACTAGGGAGACAAAATGTGTGTGCTTTAATCAGGTAACCAAGGAAAATTCCTGAATTTCAGAACAATTTATTAAACCGTTTTCTCCAATTAAAGGATATCTGTAAGAAGGTTTGTACCTAGGAAACTGGCTGATCTGTTAAATGTGCACTCGGCAGCTGAAGGCACTTCTGTTGGTCCAATATTCATATGTGCCTGCATTGCTCAGAAAAATGAAGTTTTAACATATGCAAATGAGACTATAGGAGCAATGGAGGCGCTGACCGTTACTCCTAGAAGCTCTGCTGTCTCTGTAACTACCGCTCCCTCTCCCCTTTGATTGACAGTGTTGCAGAATCAGGATTAGATCTGATGGTCAGCCATGTTGTTTTAGGCAGATATTTTGTGTTTTCACCTCAGAAAGGAGTTCAGCAAAGAGCTAAAGTGAAGAAATAGCTTTGTTAGTAAATAATCCTGATGTACTTTGGTTAATTGATTAACCCCTTCCCGACCAGCACCGTACATGTACGGCGCTGCGGGAGCTAACTTTCCGACCAGCGCCGTAGTACTACGGCGCGCTGATTGGGCGGGTGCAGGAGCTGCGCCCGCCCGATCAGCTGCGGGGGGCTGGCTGTTCCCAGTGTGCCGCGGTCAGCGCTGACCGCGGCACATGCGATGCTGTGACCGGGACCCGATGGCTTAGATAGCAGCCGGATGCCTTCCTTAGGCATCCGGCTGCTATCTACGGAAGCCTGTGAGATCCAGCCCCCTGGATCTCACAGGCAGTAAGGCTGGAAGTGTATTACTGTGTGTAATACACTTCCAGCCAATGCATTACAATACAGAAGTATTGTAATGCATTGTAAAGGGGATCAGACCCCAAAAGTTAAAAAAGTGAAAAAAAAAGTGAAAAAATAAAGTTTTACAAAAAAATTTTTCAAGTTCCAAAAAAAGCGTCCTTTTCACAAAATAATATAAAAAAAATTGTAAAAAATAGTGAAAAAAATAAAAATAGACATATTAGGTATCGCCGCATCCGTATCGACCGGCTCTATAAAAATATCACATGAACCACACCGCCAGGTGAACGCAGTAAAAAAAAAAAAAAAACTGTGCCAAAACAGTCTTTTTTTGGTTACCTTCCCTTACAAAAAGTGTAATAGCAGGCGATCAAAAAGGCGTATTTACCCCAAAATGGTACCAATCAAACCGTCATCTCGTCCTGCAGAAATGTAGACCCTACCTGAGACAATCGCCCAAAAAATAAAAAAAATATGGCTCTCAGAAAATAGCAACACATAAAAAAGGGTTTTATACTGTTCAAAAATGCATCTAATGTGTAAAACTTTCCAAAAATAAAAATGTTTGACATATTGGGTGTCGCCGCGTCCGTAACAACCTGCTCTATAAAAATATTACATGAGATGGCCCCCCCAGGTGAATGCTGTAAATTTTTTTTTAAAAAAAACTATGCCATAACAGCCATTTTTTTTCATCTTGCCTCACAAAAAGTGCAATAGCAGGCGATCAAAAAGGCGTATTTACCCCAAAATGGTACCAATAAAACCGTCATCTTGTCCCGCAGAAATTTAGACCCTACCTGAGACAAACGCCAAAAAAATAAAAAAAATGGCTCTCAGAAAATAGCAACACAAAAAAAAAGATTTTATTCTGTTCAAAAATGCATCTAATGTGTAAAACTTTCCAAAAATAAAAATATTTGACATATTGGGTATCGCCGGGTCCGTAACAACCTGCTCTATAAAACTATTACATGAGATGGCCCCCCAGGTGAATGCTGTAAAAAATTTTTTAAAAAAACTATGCCATCACAGCCATTTTTTTTTTACCTTGCCTCACAAAAAGTGTAATAGCAGGCGATCACAAAGTCTTATGTACCCCAAAATGGTACCAATGAAAACGTCACCTCGTTCCGCAAAAAATGAGCCCCCACATAAGACAATAACTCAAAAAAATAAAAATCAATGGCTCCCGCAAACCAATCCATCAAAATCTGTGCTGCAAAATCCATATGGTGCTCCTTCTGTTCTGAGTCCTGCCATGTGCCCCCACAGCAGTTTACCACCACATATGGGGTGTTGCCGTATTCAGGAGAAAATGGGGAACAAATTATGGGGTGCTTTTCTCCTGTTACCCCTTGTGAAAATGAAAAATTTGGGGCTAAAGCAACATTTTATTGGAAGAAATGAAACTTTTTATTTTCACAGCCAAGTGTTTCCAAATTCCATAAAACGCTTAGGGGGTCAAAGTGGCCAGTACCCCCCTTAATATATTCTTTGAAGAGTGTAGTTTCCAAAATGGGGTCACTTTTTGGGGGTTTCCACTGAAAGGGTACGTCAGGGTCTCTCAATTCCAAAATGGTGCCTAAAAACCATTCTAGCAAAATCTGCCTCCAAAATCCGTATGGCGCTCCTTTCCTTCTGACCACTGCCACAAACACATAGAGATGTTTACCACCACATATGGGGTATTTCTGTAAACTGCAGAATCAGAGTAATGTATATTGAGGTTTAGTTTGCTGTTAATCCTTGCTGTTTTGCAAGAAAAAAAATTATTAACATGAATAATCTAACAAAAAAGTGAAATTTTGAAATATCACCTCCATTTTCCATTAATTCTTGTGGAACACCTCAAGGGTTAACAAAGTTTGTAACAGCAGTTTTTTTTATAATTTGAGCGGTGTAGTTTCTAAAATGGGGTCATTTATAGGTGGTTTCCATTACGTAAGCCCCTCAAAATCACTTTATATCTGAATTGGTGCTTAAAAAAATGGTTTTGGAAATTTTGTTGAAAATGGATAAGTAAAAGCGTTCCAAAGTTATTACCACATAAAGTGACAAATGTCAGATTTGCAAAAAATGGCCTGGGCAGGAAGGTGAAAACAGGCCCGGGGTTGAAGGGGTTAAAAGGGTCATGATGTCATGTTGGGCTTTTGAAAGTAAACAATAGTTGTATTAGCAATGGGGATCTTAGACAAGATTAATATACTTGCTTACTGAAATTGCAGAAAGCTATTGACATATCTATGATTATGTTTGACACTTGGTGTTGGGGGTCAAATAAAGATGACCAACTCAAGCGTTTATGGTCCATATGTCTCCTTGAAGAGGAGAATGGAGGCAAGGACAAAGACTGGAAAATAATCTGTGATCTGTGTGTAAACATTGAAGTCTATGGACCGGACATACTGCGGAAAACTTGAATTATAATACTAATTATTCCTTTGTTTTTCAAGGGTATAAAAGACCATATTTGGGGATATAAACCAAGCACTGCCTTTTTCCACTGCTGCTTCACACATTTCTATCTATCTCATATGGTGTACTCTGAATGACTTTTATATGTATTTCAACGCTGTCTTGCTGCTTTTGTCTCTGAATAAATGAAAGAATCTTCTCAAGAAGTCTTGTGTAGCCACAAACAGTTTCCAACAGTTATGATACCATGACTCGGATCTGAAAGCCAAGTCTGGATGATTCCAGACAAAGAGCCTACTAACCTACTAAGAGACTTTTGTAGCTAAGAAGAAGCTTACGTCTATCGAGAAAACACCAGGCCAGATGTTGTGTTCCTGGATGGTGTAATAGGGTTATATGCTGTAAGCACCAGGCCGGATGAGTGTTTCCCAGATGGTGCAGATATTTAGTACACATAAAAGACTCTTGCTCTGAGTGTTCTCCTCCACCTCTGAAGTAACTGAAGAGTTTTGTGCCTCCTCGTGAGAACCGTTAGAAAGTGCCTCTTTGTGAGAAAAGCTGCAAGTACTGTAAGCCCCTTTTGAGCAGGGTGGTAAGAGAATGAGAGAGACGAGAAGCTGTCGTCCAACGAGGCTGAGCTAGAAGAGCAGCCACACTTTTAAGATGTCGAAGTGCACACAGAACCTCATTCATAAGTGTGAGTGTCTAACTCTTTCAGCCATGCATTAATTGCTTGGGTTCCCATTTGTGATAATACCAGAGGAGGAAAATTTTTTAATCAACATCATATTATGAGGAACTTTAGAAATAATGCAAAAGGAGTTAGAACAACAGATAGTATAATATATTTCTCCCTTGTGATTCAAGCCTGATTGTACTTTTATTAGAATTCTAGTCTATCCTGCATTGTTACATTTTAAAAATATTTTTTAAAAGTTGCCCCTAGTTATGTAAAGAATGCTCTTAATGTAGTCAGGTCCTTCACATACATTTAAAATAAAGAGATAAGGAAATTATGATTTTATACAGCTAAAGGAGTTAAATATTGATCCCAGACAGTATCAGCAGTAAAACAGAACACAAAGAATTAACCATATATCTGACCTAACCTATATATCCCCTTTGTTGTAGTCAATGTTCTATCCCAATGAGACAATGTTCACTTTGTGAATAGGTTCACAGAAAAGCTGAATAATTAAAACATAACCTTTATTAGACCAAATAAAAAGAAAATGTCAAATAGTGCTCAACCACGAGCAGATATAATTCAAACACCTACACCTCTCACCAAAAAATGCAACCAAAAGGTAGAAAACCAAATACATATCAAGTAGGGTAGGCAGGGTTCCAGAACGTGAAGGTTTCTGACCAGGGATGCAGGGGTAGAGGGAACAACAGTCCCTATTATGACTCCTAGTGCTGCCCCTCAACCCAGGGACGGATCCTGAGGGTGGATGTTCCCTAGTCTCGAACCTTACCTGTCTATCCCTTATCTCTCCCTAAAATATTACCATGTAGTCAACCCAAAATATTACCATGTAGTCAACCCGACGAGTTTCCCCTCATCAGAGGTTCATCAGGGGTAAATATGAGGTAATATAGTTAGATACATGATTCAAAAATTTAGATACATGATTAAACGGAGATGATATAATCAAGAAACATGATTTGAAGATTCAGATACATGATTAAATAAAAATGCCCACACAGTTAATAAAAAGGACTCAAGATCAATACTCAATCCAGACCACACTATAGAAATGAATCGCCTATTGTATTAACTACAATCCCAAGATAACAAGATATGGCAGATCACATATAGCACTGGCTCAGAAATGATAACAATAGCCAGAAAATCATAAGCGGCACATATCTACAACTGACCACAAGTCACAAAGCTGCCCGTTATTATCCCTTCTCTATAAGATACTCATAAAAAGTGCAGACTCCATTCAGATTAGATGCCATAGATAAAGTGCATCAATAATAGATCCATAATGTTCTGGTCCGAAGACCCCTTACGTGAGCCCAGGGCAGGCAAATCAAGTGTACAAGGTCTGGAGAGTCTCTGGGTACTCCGGTGAGCAGGAAGGGCGGGTCTTTAAAGATGGCGCCTGCTCCTGAGCAGAGCGGGCGCCATAGCCGCGGGTGGCCTTCCGATTCCTACAGCAGACATTCGCGGCTCATGTCCACAACCAGCAGTAATGCCGATCGCAGAAATATAACCCCTTGGATGCCGTGGTCAATCGGAGGAGCCAGAGAGTGTATGCAGCAGCCCCTGCCTTTGTGAATGGCAGGAGGCTGCTGCATAGTATTTCCTATGGAGCCCTTCCCTGTAATAGGACTCCATAGGAAACTAGTAAAATCATCATAGACTCCAAAGCAAGTGCATTGGAGTCTATGATAACAGCAATCAGACGATTGCTTGTTATAGTTCCCTATGGGAACTATAAAATAGTGTAAAATAATTAAATAAATACATAAATAAATAAAGTTTGTAAAAATAAAAAACCATAAAAATTCAAATTCACAAAATAAAAATAAAAGAACTAAAAAAAAACAAAAAACAATACACATCATGGGTATCGCCATGTGCGAAAATGTCCATACTATAAAAATATGAAAATTTCTTTCCCATACGGAAAACAGCAAAACGGAAAAAAGCATCAAAATGGCCGATTTGCCGTTTTTGGTCACCTTATTTTCTAAAAAAAATTAAATAACAAGTAATCAAAAAGTCATAAACACCCCAGAATGGTATCAATGAAAAGGTCAGATTGCCCCACAAAAAATGAGCCCCCATACAGCTCTGTACACATAAGTACCAAAAAGTAGAATGAAAGTAACCGGTCAGTTTTACTACACATTGAACTTGCTAGGAAGTATTCTTATTATAATAAGTAGGGGTGACTGAATTACGCTTCGGATCCATGATCCAAAGTCGATTCGCACCCCAACATCGTTTTAATGCTGAACAGAGACCTGTCACTGTACTGCATTAAAATGCATGCATTGTACGGAGGCAAAACTCGTTAAGTTCGAAGTCTCATAAGACTTCGATGAAGATCTTTGGCCTTTGATTCTACAACTGTGGGTAAGTAACTGGCTCAGTGATAGAAAACAGAGGGTGGTTATTAACGGTAGATACTCAGATTGGGTCACTGTCACTAGTGGGGTACCACAGGGGTCTGTATTGGGTCCTATTCTCTTCAATATATTTATTAATGATCTTGTAGAAGGTTTGCACAGTAAAATATCAATTTTTGCAGATGACACTAAACTGTGTAAAGTAATTAACACAGAAGAGGACAGTACACTGCTACAGCAGGATCTGGATAGACTGGAGGCTTGGTCAGAAAAGTGGCAGATGAGCTTTAACACTGACAAATGTAAGGTTATGCATAAGGGAAGGAATAATGCAAGTCACCAGTACATACTAAATGGTAAAGTATTAGGTATCTCTGACATGGAAAAGGACCTAGGAATTTTAGTGAACAGCAAACTAAGCTGTAGAAACCAGTGTCAGACAGCTGCTGCCAAGGCCAATAAGATAATGGGTTGCATCCAAAGGGGCATAGATGCCCATGATGAGAACATAGTCCTGCCACTTTACAAATCACTAGTCAGACCACACATGGAGTACTGTGTACAGTTCTGGGCTCCTGTGAACAAGGCAGACATAGCAGAGCTGGAGAGGGTTCAGAGGAGGGCAACTAAAGTAATAACTGGAATGGGTGGACTACAGTACCCAGAAAGATTATCAAAATTAGGGTTATTCACTTTAGAAAACAGACGACTGAGGGGAGATCTAATAACTATGTATAAATATATCAGGGGTCAGTACAGAGATCTCTCCCATCATCTATTTATCCCGAGGACTGTGACGAGGGGACATCCTCTGCGTCTGGAGGAAAGAAGGTTTGTACATAAACATAGAAGAGGATTCTTACGGTAAGAGCAGTGAGACTGTGGAACTCTCTGCCTGAGGAGGTGGTGATGGTAAGTTCACTAAAAGAGTTCAAGAAGGGCCTGGATGTATTTCTGGAGGGTAATAATATTACAGGTTATAGTTACTAGAGATGGGTCGTTGATCCAGGGAGTTATTCTGATTGACTGATTGGAGTCGGGAAGGAATTTTTTCCCCTAAAGTGAGGAAAATTGGCTTCTACCTCACAGGGTTTTTTTTGCCTTCCTCTGGATCAACTTGTAGGAAAACAGGCCGAACTGGATGGACAGATGTCTTTTTTCGGCCTTACAAACTATGTTACTATGTTACTATGTAACTTTAAAAACATTTTAAAATAGCAATTCGAAGTCGGCTTCGGTAACAACTGGTACCTCGGTACAGAAGCTAACTTCGGATTGCTGTTTTAAAAAAGTCTGTAAAGTTGTAGAATCGAAGGCCAAAGTTCTTCACCGAAGTCTCACAAGACTTTGGACTTAAATGAATTTTGCCTCCGCACAGCGGAGACAGCCTCTGTACAGCATTAAAATAAATCTGGGGAACGAATTGACTTAGGATCTTGGAATTCGAAGCGCGATTCACTAACCCCTAATTATAAGGACTGATACCGCACTATTTTTCTTTTGCATCTTCATGAGTGAAGAGCCATCCCTCTGCATATACAGTCTCGGACTTACATGCTGTTGAATGGAGGAAGATTTTTTATGCCTGAAGAATAAAGCAAGACCAATTCAGAAATTTCTAAAAATATGGATAATGTAAGGACTGTCACTGATTGTGTTTATATGTAATTTTTTGCTGCAATTAATTGTTATTGTATCTTTGTTTCAGTTTTATATGGTAAGTGGTAATTTGATTTTATATGCGCCTATAGAATATCCAAGTCCCTTTCTGATACAACTTCTTAGCTGATCTGACGCCAGTCTTAATAATCCCTATAGCTGGCGGTGGATCGCCAAAGATATGTAGAAGCCCTTGACCCTTGGTGTTGGATAGGTAATAAATAAAGATGACCAACTCAAGTGTTAATGGATGACCGAAGAGAATTATGTATGTATGAAGTGTTCCTTATAAGAAACTTTTGTCCAATTAGAAGGGTGTAACTTATGTATATCAATGGTTATGAATAGTAAAATATTTGTGATGTCATATGTTATGTATAATAATGTAATCTGTGTGTAAACATTGAAGTCTATGGACTGCAACATACTGCGGAAAACCTGAATTATAATACCATTATCCCTTTGTTCTCAAGGGTATAAAAGACTGTATTTGGGGATATACACTGATGAGCAAAAGGGTAACAATGTTTTGAACTTTTGACTTTCAGGCTCCATATCTCACCATCCACTACAGCTTCGAACGTGAGACTTCCATCATTTTATAGACAATCATCTTGGCTATCTCATACATAAATTGGACTTCCAAGTATTTAACTTATGATTAGTTATGCAGATTCTTGTCATGTAACTGCATTGTTACTGTTTTGATCTTGGTAGTGGAACAATATTTTTCTTCTTGTATACTACAAATTACAACCTGTTCTCACATTCCCTAATACAGTAGCTCAGTGGGTTATTAGGTTGATTCCCAAGTGAAAGGTCACTTATTTGAATCCAGGATGAGGTGGTTTCACAGCCAAAGGCGTTGGATACTTGACCAGGATTGATGGTGGTCTCAATGCTGAGCTGTATGTGAGTGTCCTACAAGACGAGTTACTTCGTACCCTCGAGTACACGAAGCAGACGTCGAGATTGGCGAAGAAATGGTTCAATGACAATGAAGTAGTGGTGCTTGATTGGCCCCCACAGTCCTCAGACTTCAACCCAATCGAACACTTGTGGGTAGAGTTGAAGAAAAAGCTGTATTCGTACCCAAGTCAGTCGACCAGTATGCACCAACACTGGGAACGCGTAGAAGAGACCTGGGAACAGATTTTGGTCGAGACATACAGTACTTGAATCTGATCAAGAGCATGTCCAGAAGGATTCTGGCAGTGTTGAAAGCCAAAGGTAGATTCACAAAATACTAACAAAATAATAAAAATTAAAATTTAGAGTTTTAGGAGCAAAACAGTAACAATGCAGTTACATGACAAAAATCTGCATAACTAATTATATGCTAAATAGTTGCCAGCCCAATTTATGTATGACAGGGATGCCAGCATGCCCTAATAGCTGTAGGCTGTCCAGGCATGGTGGGAGTTGTAGTTTTGCCACAGCTGGCGCACCACAAGTTGAGCATTCCTCATGTATGAGATAGCCAAGATGATTGTCTATAAAATGATGGAAGTCTCACGTTCGAAGCTGTAGTGGATGGAGAGATATGGAGCCTGAAAGTCAAAAGTTCTAAACATTGTTACCGTTTTGCTCGTCAGTGTAAACCAAGCAATGCCTTTTTCCACTGCTGCTTCACACTTCCATCCATCTCGTATGCCGTACTCTGCCTGACTTTTATATTTATTTCAACGCTGTCTTGCTGCTCTTGTCTGTGAAATAACGAAAGAAGTTGTCTCAAGAAGTGTCGTGTTGCTGTGACCAGTTTCCAACGGGCTCTTTCACAAGAGCGGATGCTGTCTGAGGAATCTGCTGCGTGTAAGAGAGCCATGCCCCATTCTGGACAGCAGCAACACGGAGCATTAACATGATTGATAATGCTCTGTGCCTCTCTGTGATCTTTTTACTGCAAAATCACAGTGAAATATTGCTGACAAGAATAGGACACACAGTTTGTTTAATGATTTTTTCTGCACTTTTGTGTTTTTCTTTTGTCATGTTTTTTGCTTCAGGTGTAAGCTGAAGTCGATGGTCTATGAGAAATATGGAACATTGGACACAAACCTTTTTTTTTTTTGCTTCAAGCATTTTTTGCTACTGGCGTTTTGGTCATTAGGTGGTATTTTTTGTCTTTCTGCCTTCTTTTCAAAAATGCAGCATGCTGAAGCTGTGGCTTTTTATTAAGGCATTTTTACATCTCTTTCACTATAGGGAGGAGGGGAAAATGCCAGAAAAAAACGCCCATTGAGAAAAAATTGCTGCATAAACCACAACAAAAGTCCCAGGTGTCCTAAAAACACACATGCATATTCTGACTTTTTTTTGCTGGTAAGAAAACACCAGAGCCAATTTCATGTGTGTAAGGACCCAGGATGTGAAACGTTTCATCCTGATCACTGACTTTACACGAGTGCTGTAACCCAAATATCCTTGGCAGTGAAAGAGTATACCCTCTGGTGAAGAAGATTTCAAATTATAAAGTGCACATGTTGTAACATATATGCCCTCAATGATGCTCACATGTGGCACAAATACTCTTTTACTTGAATCAGATAAAATGTATCTGGCATTAATACCTATAGCTGCCTATACACCTTTAACAAACCTGCACTTGTAGCATCATTATGTAACAGGGGCAGCTGGATTTTTGGCTTGCCTGTACTGTCTAGACATGTTTGTTATCTATTAGACAGGGATGGGAGAGCAGCTGCCATGGTGACTAAGAAAATAAGACCTTGCAGTTACAAATCAGACATTGAATCATTTGATGCATTATTTCCACAAGAAGTTTATAAAGTGAAAGGAAGACAACCTAGAATGATGTATATATGCATTTACTTTGTTCATGGCTGATGCCAAGCTTCTCTGATTCAGTATTATTAATTGGCATTAATTCCAGGGTTCTGTACATATAAACAGAAGGTATACCTACAGTATCTCATAAAAGTGAGTACACCCCTCACATTTTTGTAAATATTTTATTACATCTTTTCATGGGACAATACTCAAGATCTGACACTTTGATACAATGTAAAGTAGTCACTGTACAGCTTATATAACAGTGTAAATTTTGTGTGCCTTCAAAATAACTCAACACACAGCCATTAATGTCTAAACCGCTGGCAACAAAAGTGAGTACACCCCTAAGTGAAAATGGCAAAATTGTGCCCAAAGTGTCAATATTTTGTGTGGCCACCATTATTTTATAGCACTGCCTTAACCCCCCCAATCTGAGATTAGAACCCCCATGCTCAGATTAGACCCCCCATGCTCAGATCAACCCCCCCATGCTCAAATCAGACCCCCCCATGCTCAGATCAGAACCCCCCCATGCTCAGATCAGACCCCCTCATGCTCAGATCAGACCCCCTCATGCTCACATCAGACCCCCTCATGCTCACATCAGACCCCCCATGCTCACATCAGACCCCTCATGCTCAGGCCAGACCCCCTCATGCTCAGATCAGACCCCCCCATGCTCAGATCAGACCCCCTCATGCTCAGATCAGACCCCCTCATGCTCAGATCAGACCCCCTCATGCTCAGATCAGACCCCCCATGCTCAGATCAGACCCCCTATACTCAGATCACACCCCCCATGCTCAGATCAGCCCCCCATGCTCAGATCAGCCCCCCATGCTCAGATCAGACCCCCATGCTCAGATCAGATCCCCCATGCTCAGATCAGACCTCCCATGCTCAGATCAGAACCTTCCATGCCTAGTTATATAATTTAGAAAAATGTCCTACCTCTCCTGATTGGGCACCTGCTACTCTGCAGCCCTGACACGCTCTCCACTGTGACCTGATGCGCACAACGTCAGGTCTTAGTTCATGTCTCCACTTGCTATGTTTTAACACTGTTCGCATCAGGACGTAGTGAAGGGTGAGCTGGAGCTGCAGAGTAGTAACAGTGCTCGATCAGGAACGGAGATCTGAGCATGGGATGGAGAGCGTGGCGGCCTGACTGCTTCTCGGCTCCACCAAAAGAGCCACACTTGAAGAGGCAAAGAGCCACATGAGGCTCAAGAGCCACAGGTTGGCCACCCCTGGCCTAGGCTATCTTTATGTAAGGCAACAATTCTTTCTCCCAGATTTCTTTACTATGAGGGGCCATGTTGAACTTCCAGTGACCAGTATGAGAGAATGTGAGACCGAATTTAACACACCTTCTCCCAAATCACACCTTAGACCTTGTAACACTAATGAGTCACATGACACCGGGGAGGGAAAATGGCTAATTGGGCACAATTTGGCCATTTTCACTTAGGGGTGTACTCACTTTTGTTGCCAGCGGTTTAGACATTGCAGTGTTGAGTTATTTTGAGGGCACACCAAATTTACACAAATTTACACTAGCTGTACGCTAACTACTTTGCATTGTATACATATATATATATATATATATATATATATATACATACATACTTAGGCTACTGAATTTTTTGGACCATATTTTGACCATATCAACAGTTTTATGCATATTTTCCAACTCCAAGCTGTATTAACTTAAATGGTTGTTGGCTTGAAGTATTTTAGGTGTGCATAATTATTACGCAGCTCTTTAGCTCTTTTCTCTGACAAAATGGCCCAAAAAAGAAATTTAACATAGTAGCATAATAACATAGTTTATAAGGCCGAAAAAAGACATCTGTCCATCCAGTTCGGCCTGTTATCCTGCAAGTTGATCCAAAGGAAGTACATGTTTGTGTACAAACCTTCTTTCCTCCAGACGCAGAGGATGTCCCCTCGTCATAGTCCTGGGGATAAAAAGATCATGGGAGAGAGCTCTGTATATATTTATACATAGTTATTAGATCTCCCCTCAGTCATCTTTTTTCTAAAGTAAATAACCCTAATTTTGATAATCTTTCTGGGTACTATAGTCCACCCATTCCAGTTATTACTTTAGTTGCCCTCCTCTGAACCCTCTCCAGCTCTGCTATGTCTGCCTTGTTCACAGGAGCCCAGAACTGTACACAGTACTCCATGTGTGGTCTGACTAGTAATTTGTAAAGTGGCAGGACTATGTTCTCATCAAGGGCATCTATGCCCCTTTGGATGCAACCCATTATCTTATTGGCCTTGGCAGCAGCTGTCTAACACTGGTTTCTACAAGATAGTTTGCCGTTCAGTAAAATTCCTAGGTCCTTTTCCATGTCAGTGTTACCCAGTGTTTTACCATTTAGTATGTACTGGTGACTTGCATTATTCCTTCCCATGTGCATAACCTTACATTTGTCAGTGTTAAACCTCATCTGCCACTTCTCTGCCCAAGCCTCCAATCTATCCAGATCCCTCTGTAGCAGTATACTGTCCTCTTCTGTGTTAATTACTTTACACAGTTTAGTGCCATCTGCAAAAATTAAAGATATTTTACTGTGCAAGCCTTCTACAAGATCATTAATAAATATATTGAAGAGAATAGGGACCAATACTAACCCCTCTGGTGCCCCACTAGTGACAGTGACCCAATCTGAGTATGTGCCATTAATAACCACCCTCTGTTTTCTATCACTGAGCCAGTTACCAGTTACTTACCCACATACAGACATTTTCTGGGAGTCTATGTTGCTGCTGCACAAAAAGTTGATTGTTAACAGATTAAAGGGGTTCTGCAGTTGTTTAAAACTGATGATCTATCCTCTGGGGATCCGGCGGGGATCCGACACCCGGGTTTGAGAAGGCATAGCAAAACAAAAATTGGGTACAACACCTGTATAGTAATTGGTCAGGTTCAGAATGCACATCCTCCCAGGAGTCTAGTCCAAAGGCTCCAACATTCAAAATGGTGAAAAGAGAATCAAGACAGCATCCATAATGCGGTGTAGAAAATGTGGTTCCTTTAATCCATAATTCCACCCTGGTACATACCTGTACCAGCATGTACCAGGGTGGAATTATGGATTAAAGGAACCACATTTTCTACAGCGCATTATGGATGCTGTCTTCAATCTCTTTTCACCTGTTTGAGAAGGCAGTCGCGCTCCAGGAGCGCCGCGGCCTTCTCACTGTTTACCGCAGGCCCAGTGACATCACGACTAGTATCACTGGCTTGGGCTGGGCTAAGCTCCATTCACGTGAGCAGAGCTTAGCCCCACCAAGGCCAGTGATACTAGTCGTGATGTCACTGGAGCGCGGCTGCCTTCTCAAACAGCTGATCGGCAGGGGTCCCGGGTGTCGCATCCCCGCTGATCAGATGCTGATGATCTATCCCGAGGATAGATCACTTGGAGCCCGTTTTTTCCTTTGTAATCGGTTTATAAAGATTTCCTGCCAGAATGTAAATTTTTTTAAAAAAAAGAAATCTCTTTATATTGAAATACACAACACATACAAAAAGAATGCAGAAAGCGCACACAGCCGACCAGAATGTCTCAATATATAATCACAACTAATCTCAACAGTCGAAAGTCCTCTTTTGTACGTCATCCTGTCCATTGAAGGCGATAATTCTTGAGGATAATAAGGACATTTAGAGAAGAAGAAACTGTCACTATTGCGGTAGAATTAGTGAACCTCATGACACGTCAGCGCGACAGGCTTATAACATATAGACTGAACCAAACAATCGGTGGCTTTAAAGTGCCATCTGCAGATGACCCCCGGGCAGCGAGCAGGAATAGTAACATAACCAGAAAATAATAAAAGAAGAGAAAGTCAATCATGACCTTTAAGAGTAAAAGGGTAAGAAACAGAAAATGAGGAAGACAAAAAGAACATAATTTTCAGGTAAGTGGCGTTGAGATAATCTAGAGGTAACCATCAAAGTCTACGAAAGGTTTTCCAAGGCAACCAGACCCAAAGAAGCTTTCGTGCCTACGTTCAATCCAAGAGTAAATTATTTTTCACACGTGATTGCCTTTTGCTATTCGCCACCTCTTCCTTGCCCTGAAATCCCGCACATGCGCCTTGTGTTCAGTAAGATCCTAAAGTTCAGTTCAAACTGACTGCCCTATGTATATCTGACATCAGCATCACAACTGACAAATAGTGGGCAGGTGCAGGATTTCGAATCAAGACCAACGAGTGGGGAGAGTTGAGGCAGGAGAATGGGGTGGGCGTTTTGAGGGTGTAGTTTTCATGCGTGCCTCAGAAAAAGAATGACGCTTCTCCAAGCAGCATAGTAAGATATGACTCTTTTCTTATAATTTGCATACAGCAAGGAGAAATTTTAAAACAGTATTTGGTATAAATAGACAAGCAAAATATGATGAAAATGAGTTGTTTAGCAGTATTGGAACACAATAAATATTATAAAGCAATTAGTTAAACATGGAAAATATTAATGACAGAAAGGGAACCTGGGCATCATATTCATTCATTCATATGAAACTGCTGCATGTGCATTTGGCAGCTGAAGGCATCTGTGTTGTTGTTTCCATATTAATATGTTGCTGAGAAAAATGATGCTTTAATACTTGCAAATTACATTCTAGGAGCTACAGGGGCTTTGTCGTTACACCAAGAGGCTCTGCAACTGCGGTGCCCTTTCCACTTTGACAGGACCAGGCAGTGAAAACATAATCATGCCTGTCCCTGTCAATCAAAGTGGAGAGGGTGTGGCAGTTGCAGAGAGAGCAGAGCCTTTAGGAGTAAAGACAACACCCCCATTGCTCCTAGAGGCTCATTTGCATATATTAAAATGTTCTCATATTTTTAATAAATTTTCTCAGCAGTGTGGGCACATATGAACATGGGACCAACGCAGATGCCTTCAGCTGCCAAGTGCACATGTAACAGGCCAGCCAGTGTCATGAAAATCTGCTGACAGACAAACATTCAGGTTTGTTCAGGTTTGAGGTTTATTATTAACATTTTGAATTAACCCACAGCACTGCAGTTGTTCAATAATAAAATTAATGTTCAAAAATACAACTTGTCTAATAATTTTGCACACAGTGTATGTGTATGTATATATATACTATTTTCAATTTCTCTTTTCCATTATTATTTTACATGGAGCCCCGGTTACATGGAGAAACAGTCCCAACAACAGTCAATGGCAGAGCTGACCTCATCTGCTAAGATCCAGCAGTTTTGCAGTGCCTCGAGAACACCTTGCAATCAGATGATAGTTCGGCCCAATAGGAAGTGGAATTGTCTTCCTGTAGTTCACAGTAGGTTTTTATAGGACCTGCATCTATGTCACTGATCCTTGTCTCATCTGGTGAGGTGGCCGCTGTATGTGCATGGCCTCCTTTATTCCATTCATTTATGGAAATTGTTGATATTAAAGGGGTTGTGTCATTTAAGCAAATAGCATTTACTATGCAAAGGAAAGTAATACAAGCCACTTACTACTGTATTGTGATTATCCATATTGCTTACTTTGCTGGCAGCATCATCACAATATACACTGCTCGTTTCGATGGTCACGACCACCCTGCAATATATCAGTGGTGTCCTTGCTTGCCCACAATAGAAAAAGCACCAGCCTATATGAGCTCAAATGGTCCCGGCCACCAGAGAGGCCAGCGCTTTTTCCTACAGTGTGCAAACACGGCCACTGCTGATGGATTGCAGGGTGGTCATAACCATGGAAATGAGCAGTGTATAATGTGATGCTGCCAGCAAAGGAAGCAATATGGACAATCACAATACATTAGTAAGTGCCTTGTATTAACTTTCTCTACATGATAAATTCCACTTGCTGAAGTGAGTCAGCCCCTTTAAGTTGAAGCATTATGGTAAAAACAATAAAAAAATATTTTTTTTATTTGATGTACAGGTAAAAAGGTACATTTCTTTTGATTTCATTAGACTAGATGGGGTAATTTATCATGACAAGAATGTGCTATTTTTGCCTTTGATGTCATTTATGCCAAACTTAAAAACTAAATTAAAAAAAGTGACATTTGTTGAGCAAAAATGTGTTACATTTGCAACCTTTTTTTGTCAGAAAGCGCAAATCAAATAATAAATTCCCTCACAGAGCTGTCTTCCAAAGAGTACTTTTCCAGATATTTTCCAGGTATAGCTCTTCTTTTAATGAACATTGTAAAGTGGTGTGGAGAATCTGATATTTTTTTTTGTCTCTTTCACTCTTTTTTTTTATTTAGTAAATGAAAATATGAAAGTGAAGAGTGATTTGTGCTTTCACATTTTTGCTCCACTTTACAAATTCATTACCTGAATAAGTCAATTATCCCTTGTACAGCTCAGTTTAAACAGCATCTCAATGTCGTCCCAGCGCGTGTGCACATTGGCAATGCCAGTTTATTTGTAATTCCACAGTGCCCAGAAACCTTTCAGAGTTAATAAGCCAAGGCCAGTTGTATGGCAGGAAAGTTGTCAGAGCTGGGACGCTTTCTACATTTTCGGCTCTCAGTTCAACAACATTTGCACTTTTATACGGCTAAAGGTGCAAAAACAGTAAATGTCTACTGACTGCTTGGAATGGACTGTGTCAAAGAGCATGATGTTGCTAGGAGACAAGGAGTCCTGTGTATGTTTTCTAATTATTGTTTCCAATACTATGGAAATTTAACCCTATCATTGTGTCAACTCCAATATTCCAACAAGAAGAGAATGGCTAAAAATCAGATCTGCACAATTAATTCACTTAATTCTGGTTACATTATTTGTATTAGATTTACCAGAATTTTCAGACTAGTGCTGGAGTAAGCTGTGAAATGGAGAAGACATTTAGAGAGACGGTGTTGTGATATTAATGACCTATGATCAGGATAGGTCATCAATATTAGATGAGCTTTGGTCTGACTCCCATCACCCCTGCCGATCAGCTGTTTGAAGAGGCCGCAGCACTCAGACAAGCGCTGCAGGCCTTTCATAGTATACCATAGTATTATGAAATATCACAGCACTCAGGTAGAGATTATCTTGCTTTTAAGTCTTTTATTCCATCCAAAGTTATTTTATTTAATTGGATATAATAAAAGACTTAAAACTTGAATGCCTCCCACTTGAATGGGACTGAACTGCAGGAAGACAATGCATCTAAAGAACATGATGTCACAGGCCAAGGAAGAGTTTGCAGCACTCACTTGAGTGTAATGGCACCTTCCAAATGCTGACTAGGTGCCAGGAGTCGAAACCTCAACCAATCTGATATTAAGAGGGTATTCCGGTTACGCAAAGTAATATTTATGTTAGGGTTGGTTTGCACTAGCGTTATGCCATTGCGTTCTGGGTTCAGTTTATGGGCAAGCATAACGGATCCGTCTGGTTTCCGTTATGCAGGACGGAAACAAAGTCGTGTCGACAAAGTCCTTAGCTCCACCCATTTTGGCCTGGCACAGTGCAAGAAAATCATGGGCAATGTAGTCAGAATGTTTCTTTCCAGCTCATGTAATGTAAGGGAAAGTGCCCTAACAGTAAGATCGGATCAAAACAAGAGAACAGGAGTAGGATAGAGGTAACACTGGACCCCTGAAAGCTGTTTCTGTATGGGTTAAGACTTTGACATATATTGCAGCGCAACAACTCCACGTGCACTGTAGCAGTCATGAAATTACACCAAATACATAAAAATATCTTTCTAGCAAAGCTAGAACCAACCCTGTACTTCAAATGGATCCAGAGATCTTTCCATTCATTGCTCCAATTACTCCAATTTGCTAGATTCTATTCAGGATGGAAGGTCAGGGGGCATGTCCATTTTCAAGTGGTGTGTCCTTTTTGCTGCAGCTCCCTCACCCTGTACCTGTCACAGCTTCTAAAAGAAGATCTAGATGGTGACATGAAACTAAGCATGAGCAACCTCCTCAACGATAAGGAAAAGAACAAACAGCAGGTGGCACCATACAGATACATTTTATTGAATAACTCTCTCTTTGACCCTGCTTCATTTTTAATTACATCAATTGCAAAAGTATTAAAATACAGATACTAGTATGAAAATTGTAGAACATTTTTCATGGGGCAATTACTTTAAGGGTATGTCTAGACAAAATGTAAAAGTTGTGGATTTTAAGCTAGCATATCTGCCAGAATTAGAATCAGAAGCAAAATCCACACAAAATGATACAGTATAGTATAGTAAATACTTCTGGTTTGCTGCAGACTTTACCCTGTGCATCCACACCACAGGTCAAGTTATGTGAGGATTTCTTGCGGATTATTTCCTTGCCGTGTAGGTGAGATTTTGTAAAATCTCATACTCTGTCCTGGTACAGTAATATGGAGTGCATATCCACAGCATGTATGCCACTTTATGAAGTGTAGGTTCAGGTAGGCAAATCCAGTAGTCTACACAATACCTACAAATAGAGCTGTATAATGCCACAAAAAAACACAATAACTATATACCAAATAATCAATCTTTATTGAAGTTAAAAATCACTCAGTAAAAATAGAGGAGTCCACATAGACAGAAGAACAAATAATATAATAAAAACGGCAATAAGCCCCACTAGTGGAGGACCACACAATTGCATGTATATTTGGGTAAATTAACTTCAGTAGAGACCTCAAATTAAGTCTATACATTCCTGGCAGGTCGTATCACATAAATGGCCATAATAAACGGTTGCCTCAAATAAATAATAGCTCTAAAGAACACACATACATTCATGTACATAGGTAACCACATACACGGTTTACACAATCCAAGAGCTCAAAAAGAAAGCTAGCCAGCAGATTAAAAATAATGGCTCCACATGTTACCAAAAGATAACGGAATGACCGCCAAAGTACCGCAAGTGTGGTCCTCCACTCACCCGACGCGTTTCGCCGAATGGCTTCGTCCGGGGTGACAAGAAGAAGTGAGGATATAATTACAGGAGGTTCTTTTATAGTACAGATACAGGTGATGTAAATTACCTCCTTGGCGTCTAGGTTCACGTGTGTCTCTCCCAAAATGGCGATCGCAAATCACATCTCGCGGGGCAATGACGTATGAGGCCATCATTTCCGGTCATACGATTGAAATAAAAGATATCGCGAGTTCAATAGCCGGGAAGACACAGGATCACGTGACACACCGGTCACGTGAAAAATGAAACTATCATGAACCTAGCAACCAAGACGCAAGCTAAATCTCTATGCTGTTCACATGACCGCAACGGGCACATGATATAAAAGAACATCATATGATCACGGGACATAAATTCATGGATTAAAATATAGAACTACATAAAGTAACCACATTAAATAGAAAAGGTACAATATAAAAAAAGTGAATGAAATAAAAAATAATAAATACATACAATATTCAATTATTACCAATTCAGTGCAAATGTTAATTACCGTATATAAACCAAATATATCATATAAAATCAATCATAAACTATGTTTTTACATAATTATCACATTAAAAGGTAGTGAAAGTGATGTGCAAAAAAGCAAAACAAAACCCATACAGTGAAAGTGCTGAGTGCTCGTGCAAAAAGGTGCAAAAGTGCAAATTAGATAAATCTTTCTAATATATTTCATGTATAGTGGTCATAATAAAATCGTTGTCCATAAGGGATAGTCCCAATATCATCAGGACTATCCAGTGTATCCCCTAATGTTGCTATTACGTCCAGACATTTCCAGCTAAAGAGAAAGAAGGAAAAAGGGGAAAGAATATCAATCAAAGGCAAACAAAGAGGACTACATCCCAGAATCCAGTAGTCTGTTTCAGCAGAAGGACATACTACTGGAGTTACCTTATCTGGCATCGCCAGACACTGCTGGGCACCAACGGATCCCCATTCACTGTAATGGTATCCAACGGGGATCTGTCAGGTTTCAGGCATAGATGCTGGCATTCTCCTGAGAAAATACAGCTGCATGCGTGAATGGTGATCCGGTGGTGTGCAGTAGTATCCAGCTATGCAAGATATGGTAATTTATATAGTCTGCACTAGAGATGAGCGAATCGATTTGTCAATTCGTTGATTTGTATCGAATCTTGGGAATTTTTAGCTGCAAAGCGAATCCGAATATTAGGTGATTCGCTTCGGCTTTGTACGCATTTGCTACATAGTTTGTCCTATCAATTATACGCTATTGCTACGTATAAGTTACTCTATACGCTGTTGCGTACAAATTCATTTCATTTGCAATGCAGACTCCTCCCTGGTAGCTCCGCCCCCTTCTCCAGCGCGAGGGGAAGACGAGGCAACTCAGGAAATTAAGATGGCGACACAGCGAGGCCCTGACTGGGGAGGCATGGTGTGGGGCACCGACCCCTATGAGGATAAGGAACCAGCCTAAGAAGTCGGGCACGGCGGAGGCGGCAGGAGTTCCCGCTCCGCCGCGGAAGAACTACTCCCTTCGGGAAAATTCAATGGTCCCCGAGGCTGTCACCCGGAACGCCCTGACCCTCTGGGAATACAAAAAGTTGGTAGAGGAGTGGGTTGTGCAGGTTTTGGAGCACCCACGGTCCGGTGACCCTAAGCTGGAGCGCCGAAGGGGTACTGTTATTTGGTTCATTGTGGAACAGGGAGTAGGTTTTATCGGCGATGAGGAGACGGCGGAAGAATTATACATAAACCGCCGTTCTTTAAAGCGGCTGTATCTTCCGCCCGTCCGCCACAATCTCTACGCAGGGGATTACGTGGAGTATACTCCCATGAAGAGCCTCCAAGGCCCCTTTGCTACTGGGGTGAAACTCCTTAAGCGACCAGCTACTCCTGCAGCGCCCCCGGAAGACTGGACTGAGGAGGCCCAGGCCGCAGAAGAGGCTCGGTGTTCCCATGAGACCAATGATGGGACTCTGCGATCTGAGGAGAAATCCCAAGCTCAGCTGGAACCCCTGATACCAGATTTGCCACCGCCGCCGATCCTTCATGTGGGACAGATGACCACCAACAGTTTTGTGTACCAGCCATCGGTGGTACAATACCAACTGCCATGGCAGGTGCAGGCCGCACAGTCCGCCGTTCGCGGAAGACCGTTACCAGAGCCCTTACAGCCGGAGATTCTGTCACCTTGTATGCCGGCGGGAGGATCTGGCCACTACAAGGCAATGGGCAAGGCCCAAGTTGCCACGGCCCTTGCCAGTGTGACCGCTGGTCACTACCAAGACCATCCCTGAGAGGTCGGTGGGGGTCTGCTGCCGCAGCCAGTTTCGCTTTCATGAGGCAGGAGCGCCCTCTCATGTCTTTTAGCTCCAGCAGCAGTGAAGAGGACCTGCTGGCCTAAGGATCCTGCAGCTTTTATGGGAGCCACAACGTAAACTTAACTTGAAGGGTGAGCACTAGTTGGCGTTTGTTTTTATTTTTGTTGCCCTGCATTTGTCCTCACCCAGATGGACATGGATTGTCAGGACTCCCCCCCATCAAAAACAAAGTTTTAACCAAGTTGCGCATACGTGCACCTCATCCCTTTTTCCCTCCTTTTCAGGTTATTGGGGAGCCCCTTGAAAGAGGGTTTTTTAAGGAACCTTTGCTGCTATTTTTTTACCCATTTGGATCACAATTTTACCTATGTGGATTATAAATTGCAACTGAGTTTGGGACTCTGCTCCAGTTCTATGACAAGCGTCAGAAGAAAAGAGACTTAAACGTGTCCGTCAGCATACTAGGTCGGTGATATTTAAAATGTTTACATTATACATGTAATGTATTTGCAGTATATTGTTTGCACTGGATTGTTTGCATTAATGTTTTTACCTTTCAGCAACGTTTTCAAGTATGTTGCCCATTGTGTGTATTTCTTTACAGGTACCGCAATGGGTCCTCATATTCACTTTATAGTATTGTGGATGATTGTACTATGCCCATAGCCGGATAGACAGCACCTTACTTGTTCTACCTCAAATATACATACTGCCTCTGAGGGCGATTTCAGATCTGACCATTTACGCTTGTCGAAACGATGGCGCAAGCCTCGGATCACCTGCTGGATCACCTCCTTTTTATGCTGGTTCGGGTGGCGGTGTGTCCCATCGTAAATTGTAATCCTGGCGGTCCATCAGCCAGACTATGTATTTCAGCTGTGCAGCAGAGCTAAATGATGAGGATCGTCTGGATGCCATTTTCGAATATTCGCTCAGCCTCTGAGGAGTGCACGCCGCGGCCTCTCGTCGTACGTGCCTGCGTATTATGTAATCGCGTAGACAATAGTACGCTGAGGATTCGTAAGCTATTTGTACGCTCATGCGTACTTCTTCTAAGAAGTTGCGTACATTTTTTAAATGTACGTTCATTATTAGTGCGCGAATGTTCGCTAATAGCACATAATAGCGTAAATTTTGTACGAAAATACAATGAATCTATTCGTCGAATATACGAATCTTAGGAAAACTTCGGCGAATGTTCGGCGAATTATTTTTTGAATGATTCGCTCATCTCTAGTCTGCACCTCTGCCCAAACAGACTACCGGATTTACCTTCTACAGATGTGAACCTATCCTAAAGCTGATCTATAGTTTTATAAATAATGTTGGCTATTTTTGCGCACATATCTCATCTATAACACTATATTATGTTAGGAAATATGAAGGTGGGCTAGTTTTCAGTTCACCAAAGCAAGAATGTTTGTTAAAGTATACTTTAGATGTTCCTCAGCTTGGCAATAAACAGTAGTGAAGCAAAAAGGATATAGCATTGAAAACAATGCAGACATTCCCTTAGGATCTGTGGCACACTTTGCATTCTAGTTTAGTTTATTATACAAATAATAGCCGCAAGTTAACAGGTATAATATGCTGAAACCATTACAAACTATTTTCTGTAATTTTTCTATATTTATAGAGCAGTAGGTTCTGTTGCTACTAAGCCACTACACTACTGTGCATCGGACATTGCACAACCTACAGGGGAAGGTTTCTTAAATGCCGTGTGGTGGCTAGCCATAGGCTGGAGAGGATTTAGGCGCACACTAGGTTTTTAAGAGCCTGAGAGAGCCAGAGTGTGCACCCTATGGGCAGATTGAAGCAAAGACAGGCAAGAAGCCTGAAGCCTCAGCTGTTTAGTCCAGACTGAAGAAGAGATTTCTTTAGAAGAGTTGGTGCCTTGATGTTCTGAGAAAGTTCTCAAGATCTCTTTTCAGGGACAAACTCTTTCCAGTCCACCAGATAAAATGTTTTAGCTCTAACCTCTATTTGTTCTCCATGCCAGCTGGAGAAGGAGTAAAAACAGAAGAAATAGAGTCGGGGTTGAAAACTGCTGGCTTGAGGACAGAAACATGGAAACAGGGATGTGTAAAGAGGATAGGAGGCGTAACTTATAACAGACTGGTCTCAAATAGAGATGAGCGAGCACTAAAATGCTCGGGTGCTCGTTATTCGAGTCGAACTTTTCCCGATGCTCAGGTGCTCGTTTCGAAAAACGAACCCCATTGAAGTCAATGGGAGACTCGAGCATTTTTTGCAGGGGACCAAGGCTCTGCCTAGGGAAGGCTGGGTGAAAACCTGGAAACCTCAGAAAATGATGGAAACACCACGGAAATGGACAGGAAACAGCAGGGGCAGCATGCATGGATGCCTCTGAGGCTGCCTAATCCCACCATTACCCCAAATTCTCAGGCAACAGCCTGGTGGTTACCCTCATGGCAATTGTGCTCACCCAGACCAAGAAAGGCGAGGCAAATACCCATCACATGTTAGGGAAGCACCCAACTAGGTGCAACGAAGGTCCATCACCGCCAATTTTCAGGGACACGGTAATGGTGACCCACTTAAAAATGCTGGCTGACAACCTGGCGGTGAACCCCTGATTGTCTGTCTTTCAATAAGATTGCAGTGTAAAGCATGGTGGTGAACCTCAGTAATAAGATTGCAGTGTAAAGCATGGTGGTGAGCCTCAGTATGACTTTTTAGATGGAGATTGCATGTGGTCACGTACTCCCTGGAACCCCATAGTCACCCCTTCTCTGATGTGCTACCCCAGAACATTCTCTGCCCCAATTCGCAAGACCTTTTGCAGTCTCAGTGTGCTGACAGTGGGGATTTACCAGTGTTGTCTGAGGAGGTGGTGGACAATGGCGAGACACAGGTGTCGGGGGGTGAGGTAGTTGAAAGTGAAGCAAGTTACAGTGGGGACTCCTTGGGGGGACTTTCTCATGATGGGACAGATTCAATTGTGTTTAGAAAGGCTGATGGGCTTCCGTCAGCACTGTGTGTATAGAACCCCATGGCCTTTCATAAAAATAGTCTGGCGATGACCCCAAGGCAATTTTCAGGGACACGGTAATGGTGACCCACTTAAAAATGCTGCCTGACAA